>JAHWFP010030458.1:41548-58118 GCA_023313725.1 Lithobius niger
ATCCCAGAGTGCATCATACATACTTAACATGCAAAGGTAGCCACCTAATGGCAAGTAAGCAAGGATACAACATTAGTGGCTAAGGCCACTTGAGATAACTCAATAAATGTGCTATCAAATACACCACAAAAGTCTAACTGACGAACAATACGATCACGCTAAAAAGATTTGGAGTATGCTGAAGCTGAAAATCAAAACGTTTTCCTCTTACCACGAAATATATCAGGTGACTGACTGCCTGCTTTTGGCAGATATTTTCGACGAATTTTGCAGGATCTGCTTGCAAGAACACGACATAGATCCGTGCTATTATGTCTTCACCCCCAGGTTTAGCTGGGCAGCAGCTTTAAAAATGACCAAGGCCGAGCTGGAACTCTTTACTCACTCGAGCAAACATAACTTCATCTCGTCTGGAATATGGGGTGGAGTTAGGTTCATCAGTCGAAGGTTCGCGGAGGCCAACAACACGTACATTCTCGAAACGTACGATCCGGATAAACCTCACAAGTACATCATCGATTGGGACGTCAATAACGCTTACGGCTGAGCCATGACCCAGATGCAGCGTTACAATGGCTTTAGGTATTTTACTAAAGAAGAGATTCAAGCTTTTGATGTGACTAGGATAGCAGACATGTTGTCAGTAGGATACATTCTGGAAGTAGATCTGGACTACCCAACCAACCTTCACTGTCTGCACAACGACTACCCGCTTGCTCCTGAAAAGTTTGAAATAAAAGAATAATTTGTTTCCTCCTATTCGAAAGATTTGTTGCGAGGAAAACCGGTGAAACCTGTCGTGAAGCTAGTGGCCAACCTACTCAGGAAGAAGCGGTACGTAATTCACTACCGTAATTTAAAATTCTACCTCAAACACGGCTTGGTCCTTCGTCACGTCAGGCGGTCCTGAGTTTCAATCAGAAGCCCTTGTTGAAACAGTATATTGACTTTAATACGGCAAAACGTAAGGAAGCAAAAACGGAGTCTGAAGAGGAATTTTACAAAATTTGTAATAATTCGGTTTTTGGTAAGACGCTAGAACAGAAACAGAAAAGACTGTACGTCAAGCTATGCAACGACAGCCAGCAGGCCATCAAATACTCCACGCAACCCAACGCCGATTCGTTCAAGATACTGCACGACAACCTGGTTCAGATCGACCTGAAAGTACGCAAGGTGACGTGCGATCTTCCCACCTACTCGGGGTTCGCCACACTAGAGTTGGCCAAACTCCTTCTCTACGAATTTCACTACGAATTCATAAACCCCTGTACCGACGTCGAGCAACACTGCTTTTCACAGACACTGACTCTATGCTATTGCATCAAAACCTAGAACATGTACGCCTGCATGTTTCATAACATCAATAGATTCGACACTAGCAAGTACAATACTGGGCATTACGCGTTCAACGGCACCAACAAGCTAGTGTTGGGAAAGATGAAAGATGACACGAAGGGAGTAGCGATAAAAGAGTTTGTGGGGTTGAGTAGCAAGATGTATTCGTTTGTAACCTCTCAAACAGAAACGAAAAAAAGCGAAGGAAATCTCGAAGAGATTCGTGGAGAAACAGTTAAGCCACAAACATTATAAGGCGACTCTCCATTTGAACCCTGAACAAACAGGTAGTTGGTACAAGTTCGTGAGTGACAGGCATCACCAGCTGGCCACAACCGTGGTGAATAAATCCCTACTGTCTGCCTACGACGACAAAAGATTCCTCCAAACCGAAGTAAAAACTAAAGCAATTGGACATTGGTTAATCAATCCATGTGTTGACGAGGATGGTGATCTATTTCTTGCAGAAGATACCGACTCGGTATTGTCATGGGACTATGACGCTGTAATTAGCAATGAAGAGGTGGAAACTCAGTGGAATGGGGATGAAGTTGAACAGAGGACGAAAGAAGGTGAAAATGTCGAGATTCGAGAAGCCGAGAAGAGGAGATTGCTGATGAGGAAGAGCAGACAGTTGAAAGTGCAAAATCCAGAAGAGTGGAAGAAGAGAGCTAGGGATAGAAAAAAGACAAACCGCACAAACTCCTATCCAGAAAAAGAAAAAAAAGCTGCGGAAAAAGAGCGACGAACGAGAATGACGGAAGAGGAGAAAATAGTTTTCAGGGAAAAACGAAGATTGGCTCAAAGAGCGCGAAGAGAGAAAAAGAAACTGATGGCTTGGTGATGGCAGGCTGAGCTGCTGTAATAATGTTTTTGTTGCATAAAATAATTTTGATCAGCAATAATGTTTTTGTTGTATAAAATAATGTTGATCTTTAATAATGTTTGTTGAATAAAATATATATATATATACAGTGTATATATATATAATAGCTTAAGTGCCCGGCTTCGCTCGGGAACTGATTAGTTGCAATTCAGGGAGCTCTGACAAATCTTATTTAAATGTTTTTTCCCAGTTTGATTGAAGGCGAGTATGTGTTTTTTTTCGTTTAGAAACGCTTACCAGACATCACATTTAGACGATTTTTCTCCTGCATTATTGTGTACGAAAGTTTTATCACAAACATCGCATTTAAAAGTGTTTTTTTTCGTCCAGTATGCATGCAAGCACGTTATAGCAAGACGTTTCGTCTTGTGGTAAGTGGCCGATTCGTCCCGGGGTATCGTTGCTCGTCGAACATGCGCGATGGTAAAACGTCACACTTGCGTACTACGGCACGACTTCTGCTTTTTTTTTTAACGGATGCGTTGTTGGTCATATCCTATGCACACTGCAATCAAAGATTGTTTGTTATTAACACAGCATGGATATTTTTGCTAATCGTTGCCTCAGTTATTTAAAAGGTCTTTCAATTATAATAATTTGATCGGGAAGTAAACCTGAAAACATCAGCCTACAGGAAAGAAATGTTTCGAAACGGTCACTTTGCCTTCATTTGCATCGACGTCCAGAGGCGGACTCGTCGTTCTTGACGTGGGAAAAGAGGGCTACTCGATTTTGATGACGTTTTACCATAAAGTTGAGCAGCATCACACCCCTTAGCTTGGCAGGTGTGATTTTGAATTTTGATGCATGGAGATGCATTTTGCATTTGATGCAATTTTGATGCATCCCTTTCGTCCCGCCATTCTAAGGTTACAATTTTTTTGTGGGGGGGAGGGGATTACGGATATAGATTTTGCGTTGTGAAATACGGTTTTGTTTTAAGTTGTACGCAAATATTGTATGCGAAGGTTGAAGGAACTGGTCCTCCCAACTTTCAGGCAGAATATTAATAAATGTGTTATTTTGTTTGTTGAATAACTCGGAGGGGAGGGGGAGGCGTGAAGCACAATGACAGTAAAAATAATTTCGCAGGGGACTGAGCTCATCCAGCGAGGGGGTCTGGGGAGCACTGTTAGCTCCCTCAATGGTACCTAGGGAAGCTGCAGCATTTTACAGTACATCAATGCCATATCCAGCTTATAGAGCATACTTTTTCACGTGTTTTTTGGATTTCTTGAGGGGGGGGGGGCATGTTCCCGTCGCCCCCCTCCCTGCAACATTGTTTAGGGGCATCTAACTCCACTCCAACTTCTTTTTTATTTTATTTTTGCAGTTTAAAACATTAATTACAGTCCACACTTTGTGGAGGGGTTGGTGAGGCTGTCGGGAAAGGTGCTATAAACTTTCTATCTTAGTCGGGTTCGGCAGTTTGCGAGGAAAGTTGTTAGTAGTGGCATCTAGTGGGCGATCTCAGAAGCTCGTGCTCGCTCCGTCGGTCACTCTCGCACTCAGCTCTACCGTTTTCTTGGGAAACTCTCTCTTATAGTATAGGATGTATGTTTTTTTTAATTTTTTTTATTAAAGAACAAACTCTCAATACATTCTCATCATGGTGAGATAATAGCAGTTATTTCATGCTGAGTAAATACCTCAATGTCACGATTGAAAGTGGACCAACTGTCGTTTTTAACAAACAGACAGGGCTTACCACTGAGCTGAGACTCAACTCATTGGAATGGACCCACCTATACCAACTGGGTGAAAAAATTAACAGATCTGTACTCAATCAGTGGAGGGAGAAATTGCAGTCTAAAGACAAAGAAGAAAATACGTTTGCCTGGAAAGGTTGGGAAAGTATGCACGAGTTTCTATGGAAAAGCGTTACGGATCCCAGTTCGAAACAGGTCTTCGAGCCATTCATTGAAATAGCCGGAGAAGTGTTGGTCGAACAATTGGAGCTGTCCGTACATGAAAAACATCTGCTGGCAATAATGTTGAAACTGTCCAAACTCGACAGCAGAAACAAAATGAAAAAAAAAGTTTTCATACTTGAGTGGGAAAAATCTAGGGAATTAGTTTTGGGTCTGTAGCTTAATTCAGAATACTGAAATGCCAAATCCCATAAATTTTACTACTATGTATTATTGTATTATTTTAAATGAAAGTGCTTTATGTCGAAGAGGAGAAAAGAATCAGAGAACGATTTACGATTGATGAAACTCAAGTCCACTTGTGGAATACGACCCTAAAACAATGGCGGTGGTTACTTTGTTGCAACTATCATTTTCGGAAGGGTCTGGGCTCTACAAACACTTTGCGAGCATCGATAAACTCGTGGTTAAAGCTTCCAAACGGAGTGAGGGAGAAAATAAACAGACAAATATTTACGGCAATGCCGCCGGCGTATAAAAAAGAAAAAAAATTCCCATTCAGACTGCCTGGTGTGTGGATGGTATACTATTACAGACGTTTTGGAAAGATTTCGAAGTCAGTCTTGCAGCCAGTCCCTTGAAGCCAGTCAGTCTTGAAGCCAGGTTAGTGAATGGAAGACAATGCTTTTTGTAAACAGGTCACGTATTACTAAATTTAATCTACCAAACGCATCCGATAGGCATTCCGCTCAATTGGGATGAATAGCGAGGACACTTCAAACCAGTTCAAACTCTCCAACCAGAAAGAACGTTGAATCCGCGCAGATGCAGTCTGAAAGCGTCAGCTGTCTCTTTCTCTATCCTCCTTCATTCAGATTAGCCACAACAAACAAAGAAAATCGATATTTGGTAGGACAAAAAGCACGCATTAAATGCGAATACATTATTTTGACGTCGTTAGTTTGAACTGAGCAGTCGAGATGCTTAGGGACATTTAATCGAGAACATTTTGTAAGATATCGGCTGGTAAAGTTGGTAAAGTAACACAAAATCATGTCGATCCTCGGGGGGACGAGGGGGACCGTCCCCCCACACACTTACAATCCAAGGTGTTCTCCTCCCCCCAGGAAATGGACTGCAATATAAATGAGTAACTATTTTTCACACGTACCGCACAGAGATGGAAACAAAAAATTTATTTTCGTCTTTGTTGCTTTAATCACTTTGATATTATTCATCAGCCCCTTATACAGGGAGGTAAGGAAACTGTGGAAACTTCCGAATGGGCGACTCCTCTGGTCATAGTTCATAAACCGAACGGTGACATACATGTCATAGGGGATTATAAAACCACCGTTAATCCTCAACTAGAGGTCGACCATTACCCGGTTCTCACAGCCGCTGAGTTATTTAGTAAATTGTCAGGTAGATTTGAAGGATGCCTTCCTGCAGATTGAGTTGGATATGGAGTCTCAAGCTGCTTTAACGATTAACATGCCACTAGGGCATTACAGATGGCTTAGAGTGCCTTTAGACCAAGGCCTCAAGCCCAGGAATATTCCAGCGCGTTATGACGCAAATCACTAACAAAATTCCTAAGTGCATGTCGTTTTATGACGATATTTTGGTCAGTGGCAAGGGACAATCCACGACGAATCATTAAACCAACTTCTGACTACACTTCAAGATGCAGGTGCAAAACTTCGTATTGACAAACGCAAGTTATCACGGCCTGAACTTAAATATTTGGGTCACATGGTCAACGCTGAAGGTCTGCATATCCTGCCCGAAGTTATTGAAGCCATTACAAAGGCCCCAAACCCCACAAACATTCAAGAGCTACAGAGTTTCCTCAGTTTCGTTAATCACTATTCTAAGTATCTCAAAAACTTGGCTCATATTCTTGCCCCAGTGACCAGGCTGTTGAGCCCTAAGGTAAAATGGATCTGGGGGGGGGAGGATTGTGACAAGGCAGTTGAAACTGTAAAAGAACTTTTTGCCAAGTCTAAGCTCTTGGTCCATTTCGATCCCAAAAAGAAGCTTAAACTAGTCTGTGACGCAAGTCCGTGCGGGGTAGGCTGTAGCCTGATGCATGTAATGCCCAATGGTGAAAGTCGACCAACAGCTTTTGCCTCTAGAAAGTTAACAAAGGCACAACAGGGATATAGCCATTTTGATCATGAAACTTAAAGCGTGGCTTGGGGAGTGAAGAGATTTCATGAATACGTTTATGGTCAAAAGTTTATCCTTCAATCCGACCAGAAAGCTCTTCTCTGGATTTTTGGTCCTAAGAAGGGAATTCCTCAAATGGCAGCAGCTAGAGTTCAGCGTTGGGCAGTCCTTCTGATCGGGTATTTCTATGATTTTCAGCATATACCTGGAAAGCAAAACGTAACTGCTGATGCGTTGTCACGTCTCCCCTCCCCAACGTTGAGAAATTTGGGCAAATGGAGGAGCAATACAACGTATTAGCATTAGAAACCATTTCTAACTTACCAGTTCTAAATGAAACGTTAGTTGCTGAAAGTCGTAGGGATCCTATTCTATGCAAAGTGTTTAGATACGTTCATCCTGGCTGGCCTAATCATTGTGATGACCAAGATTTACTACTATATTTCAATAGGCGTACAGAAATTACTGTTGAATCAAACACTCTACTTTGGGGATTCTGCAGCTTTACAGAAGCAAATATTAAAAGACCTGCACAGTTCACATCTGGGAACTGTTAAGCTAAAAGGTCTCGCTCACGCGAAGATTTGGTGGCCTTCAATGGTTGCCGCTATTGAGCATAAAGTAAAATCTTGTACTAATTGTCAACAGTACAAAGAAAACCAAACACCAGGTCCTAAACACACCTGGGAGCACCCGCTCAAAACAAATGCCTGTTTTCACACAGATTTTTGTGGTCCCGTGATAACTATATGTTTTTAATCATGGTAGACGCCCACAGTAAAATTCCATTTGTCCACAAAATGAAGACCATTACATCTGAAAAAGTGATAGATGTTATGAATACCCACATTGCCGAATATGGATTAATAGATGCTCTTGTTACAGACAATGGCCCTCACTGGTGCTCTAGTTTGTTCCAGGGATGGCTAAAATTCAAAGGAATTCGACACCTAGTTACTCGTCCTGGATCAATGGTTTAGCAGAGGTTTTTGTAAAAAGAAACTTCAAAAAGATCTATAAGGCTGCAAGAATGGATGGCCTCGGAATACAAGTCAGCATAAATGCATACATAGAATCTAGTAGAATTACATTAAGTACCACCACGCAAGCAACAGCTGCAAAATTTTATTTTAATCGTGAACTCAAATCACGTCTTGACTTGTTGCTTCCGGATTCTGTAGCTAAGGTGAAGGAGCGCCAACAAAAACAAATTAAGGGTTCACAAAATAAACCGTTAAGTTCCTAATTAACACACCCGTGTGGTATAGAAATTTCAGCCGCACGTCTGACAAATTATGGTTGCCCAGAATTATAAATGCTATCTCAGATCATCAAATTTATAATGTCTTAACTGAAAATAATGATGTAGTTCGAAAAGCAAGAGCTCACCTAAGATTACGAATTGTGTCAAAAACTAACACCCAAGACGCGGTAAATCCTGTCGCACCGTTGTCCAAACCATCACACAAAATACCACCAAGCCAAGCACAAAAACCAACGAAAACAGCGCTGAATAAAAAATCAGCTAATTATTCAGAAAGCATGTTTTGGGAAAATAAGCATTCTTCAGCTCCCACTGCAAATCACAAGTTCTCCACGCCTGCCAATCATAGAACACGAAAATCTATTGGTGCACGTAACCCCAGTTTGTTGATGCCTCAGGGAAGGTCAATTAAGTCACCTGAGTACTGAAGTTCCCATCAACAACCAATCTCCGTCCGACAGTGGTCGTAGACATCATCGCTTAGCGTCTCCACCAATTACAGAGAGGCCAGCAGGTGTTGTAGCAGACAATGCTAGTGTTGCAGAAAAATTACCCAGCTGTTTTGTCCCCGTTAAACAGTGCACTCTCACAAGAATTGGACGGAAAAGAAAATGCTGCAACATCACAATATACACAGCATACCCCAAAATCCGTTAATAAGAAACATGGTAAACACAAAGTTATTTCACCACTGCAAGAAATTCAAACCGAATATGAAACTGAAAAACGTTCACCAGTTTTAGGTCGTCATAAGAGAGTTAAAAAAGCACCTGACCGTTTGAATTTATGATAATACTAGCGTCGTACCTGGCTTCGCCCAGGGATTTGTTTGACCCGTGGTTGTTTCCCAGTATTAGCTCGGTGCTGCTCGATCGTTCACTGCAACAGTCAATTTTTGTTTGTGTAACGCTCCCCCTTTCTGCCCCCCCCCCCCTCAGTATTTGAATTAATACTGCCCCTCCCCAATGGGCATTCCCCGTTCAGGCCCCTCCCCACTCCCAGTTTATCGCTTTGGCTTAACCAATCTACAGCGTGCGAAAAATAACTGGCCTTCGTACATGACGTGCCTTTGCGATGACCGCGCAGAGCAAATTGTTAGTCGAGGCAACAATGTGCCAATTTCAACTTCTTTGCAGGGCAACAACGTCCCAGTTTCAACTTCAAGCCCAAGAATTGACACACTCGCACGTTTTCATTGTTCCCCTTCCGGGGGTCGTTGAGGCTGCTTCATTTCTGCTATGAGACTTTGGTTTATAAGTAAAGGATAATGACCGAAAACCGCGGGCATTCCTAAACAATGCCCGAGGGCGCGCAGCGTCCCTAGGGCCATTGTTTAGGAATGCACAAGGTTTTTGGTCATTATCCGACTTAATGCTCATTACGCGAAGAGTTCGTTCCCATTGTCGGCTATTCTTGGCAGACGTTGTATGCTTTGAAAGAACGTGGTATTGTTACGGTCTTGAAATAACGGGCCATTGTTTTACATTATTGGCGGAGCGAGCGAGCGAAGCGAGCGAAGCGTAGCCTATAACGGACACCAAATTGCAAAATGTTGGTTGGTCTGTTGGTCCGTTGGTCCGTTGGTCCGTTGGTGTGTTGGTTGCACATTTTTAGTCTGGGTGGAGCCCAAACCAAAGGTCGGATTGGAATGAAATTTGGTACAACGCTTGATACCCCAAACAGTATTGCTGAGCCAAAATTTGACGTAAATCGAACAATTATTACGGGAGAAATACCAAATTTTTGAATTTATTTCTAACATTCACCATTGTAAATTTGGAATCGTGAATAGTTAAGGAATTCCGACGAAGCATACACTGTGCTGTTGGTAATCAAGTGAACTTTTAAAAAAAAGCCAAAATAAATCATCGTAGCTTCCTTACAGCTAACAATCTTTTTTGACATAACTCAACGAAATAATAACATTTGATCATAACACTTTAACCACTAGAGGAAGACAAGCAAATGGGAAAAAAACCAGAAGGATTCGTTAAGGACTCACATTCGTTTCATGTAAACCAATGCCGCGTAAAAGAATGCTTCCAGGAATTCAGCCAACATGGCAACCAAAGTGGCGTTGACGCTATCATCGAGAATCTCAAATTTGAAACATCAAATCGCCGCTGCAGGAGGAAACCGTTCATATAATACGACAGTACACAGCAGACTACGTATTTATATCACAACACAGAACAATAATTTGGCTTCGTATTGTAATTTCAAGATTTCTAGATTGCTATGGAAACTACACTCTCCATCCCATGTTGCCAGAATAAATAGGCCTAACATCGAACCTAATAGGCCTAATTTCTCTACTGTTGTCGCTTACGAAACTAAAACGGGACTAACAATTAGGCTTAAAATTAGGATTTAGAATTATTTAAATTCTATGTTTACAGCCAAGCTAACACCGGCTGATCAACAATTGTAATAATTCCAATTAAAAAAAAAATATTAGCGTTTGGCGTTACAGTACGTGCCAGAGGTGTGCACTTCAACATTGTCGTAGAAGGCAGCGTAGAGAGCCACGGATGTTTCGAATCTTTTGATTGTTGTGAAGTACTATCGTTACGGGTGATTGCTTAGCTTGCAATTAAATGCTTTATTGTTAATGTTTTAAATCTAGGACAGGTACTCTGCAATAAATATAAACAATGTAAGCATTATTGACGGTGGCACGTTCTTTGCCAGCTTAACCACGGCGGCACGTTCTTTGCCAGCTTAACCACGGCGGCTAACGTTGTATTTTACAACGGCGGCGACGGCGCAAAGAGGCTGCAAATAACGAAACGGATACTAAATATGGGTGCAAACGAAAGTATCTTAAAATTAATATGAAACGTAGCCTAGCTAAAATGTAAAAAACACCAGCAAAAAGCTTCAGCTCAACTGTAGCCGAATGAATATTGCCCCGAGCTTTATAAGAACCATTAGCAAACATTGCACAGCCATTATAATGAGAGGAAATACAAATTTAAAATAAATTTTTCTTCGCTCCGCCTATAATAGGCCCAAAGCCTGTTTCCTAGTTGGTAAAGATTCGAAAATAGTTGAACGTGTTGCGGGAAACTAAAATTCTTGGTAGGCTACTGATGATCAAAATGCCTGATATATTCCGTGTTTGTACTTTTCGATGTGCATGTTTGTGCGTTGCGTGGCAAAACTGAGGACAGAACTTTAACGCAAAGACAACAAACTTTTGGAAGGTCAAATGAAAATGGGCGAGAATACCTTGAATACATATTCAACGTTTCAAAAACAAACCAACGTGGGTTAAAACATATAAAAGGAAAGAAGAAAACGAGCCGAACAGCTATGTCAGTGATCTGGAGACGAATTGGGTTGCTAGTTTGAATCCGGGTCATGGTACCCAAAGGTGGCTTACTGTACTACGTTAATTCTAGTGTATTATTTTTGCTGTTTGGCTTGTTTCCCACTTTCCTTCATGTAATTTACAGGAATTTGTGCTTATTTATTGGCGGAGCGAGCGAACGAAGCGAGCGAAGCGTAGCTTATAACGGACACCAAATTGCAAAATGTTGGTTGGTCTGTTGGTCCGTTGGTCCGTTGGTCCGTTGGTCCGTTGGTGTGTTGGTTGCACATTTTTAGTCTGGGTGGAGCCCAAACGAAAGGTCGGATTGGAATGAAATTTGGTACAACGCTTGATACCCCAAACAGTATTGCTGAGCCAAAATTTGACGTAAATCGAACAATTATTACGGGAAAAATAACAAATTTTCGAATTTATTTCTAACACTCACCATTGTAATTTGGAATCGTGAATAGTTAAGGAATTCCGACGAAGCATACACTGTGCTGTTGGTAATCAAGTGAACTTTTAAAAAAAAGCCAAAATAAATCATCGTAGCTTTCTTACAGCTAACAATCTTTTTTGACATAACTCAACGAAATAATAACATTTGATCATAACACTTTAACCACTAGAGGAAGACGAGCAAATGGGAAAAAAACCAGAAGGATTCGTTAACGACTCACATTCGTTTCATGTAAACCAATGCTGCGTAAAAGAATGCTTCCAGGAATTCAGCCAACATGGCAACCAAAGTGGCGTTGACGCTACCATCGGGAATCTCAAATTTGAAACATCAAATCGCCGCTGCAGGAGGAAACCGTTCATATAATACAACAGTACACAGCAGACTACGTATTTATATCACAACACAGAACAATAATTTGGCTTCGTATTGTAATTTCAAGATTTCTAGATTGCTATGGAAACTACACTCTCCATCCCATGTTGCCAGAATAAATAGGCCTAACATCGAACCCAATAGGCCTAATTTCTCTACTGTTGTCACTTACGAAACTAAAACGGGACTAACAATTAGGCTTAAAATTAGGATTTAGAATTATTTAAATTCTATGTTCACAGCCAAGATAACACCGGCTGATCAACAATTGTAATAATTCCAATTAAAAAATAATATTATCGTTTGGCGTTACAGTACGAGACAGAGGTGTGCACTTCAACATTGTCCGTAGAAGGCAGCGTAGAGAGCCGCGGATGTTTCGAATCTTTTGATTGTTGTGAAGTACTATCGTTACTGGTGATTGTTTAGCTTGCAATTAAATGCTTTATTGTTAATATTTTAAATCTAGGACAGGTACTCTGCAATAAATATAAACAATGTAAGCATTATTGACGGTGGCACGTTCTTTGCCAGCTTAACCACGGCGGCACGTTCTTTGCCAGCTTAACCACGGCGGCTAACGTTGTATTTTACAACGGCGGCGACGGCGCAAAGAGGCTGCAAATAACGAAACGGATACTAAATATGGGTGCAAACGAAAGTATCTTAAAATTAATATGAAACGTAGCCTAGCTAAAATGTAAAAAACACCAGCAAAAAGCTTCAGCTCAACTGTAGCCGAATGAATATTGCCCCGAGCTTTATAAGAACCATTAGCAAACATTGCAAAGCCATTATAATGAGAGGAAATACAAATTTAAAATAAATTTTTCTTCGCTCCGCCTACAATAGGCCCAAAGCCTGTTTCCTAGTTTAAAACATAAAAGTGCAACCAAAGAGAGTCAAAGCATTTTCTCTTCCCGACAATCCTATTCGTTGTCCTGGCTACGTGCACAGACTGTATCAAAATTATTGGCTCGAACATGCAAATACTGAGGTTGTGTATTTTTGCCCCAAAAAGAAATACAGTAATAACATTTTGTATTACAACCGCCCCGTGGGTAAAAATGTTCCGGGCAACATTGTCAAAAATGTTGCAACAGATGCCAATTGCTAAGTTGGGTGGCTAATTAAGCAATCACAACATTCGTGTCAGCAACAACTTTGTTTCGAGCCAACGTAGAAGAGCAGCTCATTGTGCAAACAACTGGCCACCGTAACTTGAAATCCTTACAACAGTACAAGAAAAGTAGCCATTGTATGCAAGCAAATATCATCGGTATTTTGAACGTCGGTAGCAAATGTATCAAGCCGGTGTGTTACAAATGAAAACCCGGTAAAACATTTGGTGATTAAAAACTGTAACCAGTTTACAATCATTACGTAATCTTTTGTAAATGTAACGGCATTGTAATGTAGTGCTTTGCTACTTCAAACGTGTTTTTTGTTTTGTTTTGTTAAAATAAGCTATTTTTCAATAGGGAATGCCCGCACTTTTCCCGCCTTCAGATGAAAGTGCGGGCTTTCCCGGCAACAATGGGTTTTAACATTGTTGCGTATTGTTTCAGCTGGGCTTTCCTTCGCCGAAAAGGGCATTAATGTAAGAAAACTAAAACCGTAGCACAATTAATGTAGGTTGTAACATTGTTGTTAAGTAACACGTTCTTCGTTAATCCGAAAGGGGGTTATTTTTTAATTGTGCCGTGTCGGCAAAAATGTCGCGTTCACGTTGGCTGTGCCCCGAATTAACAAGGTCTATTTTAATTGTTGTCGTGAGACAAACATGTTGCGTACTAGTTGCTTGTAAGGAAAATTAATTCCTTGATTTTAATCTTTTTTTTTTATATTTTCATGGCATAACATCACGTCTTGTGTGCTCTGGAGCAAAATAAAAGCTAGGCCTACACAAGCTAAAAAGATGTTCAATCAGATGTTCAACAAATTCAGTAGCAGTTGCCGCCAGGGGCGTAGCGACAGGGGGGGCGAGGGGGGGGGGGCGCACCGTCCCCCCACTCATTCTCCCAGTCGGCAAATTCGTGAAAAGAATTAAACTGTCGTCGTATGTGCACTTTTTATTATTTGTTCACGCGATGAAATTAGAGTCGGCATTTCAACTTTGTTTATTTACTCTTCTCCCCATTCGAGAAATGCGTCCAAAGAAATTAAACTGTCTTGGCAATACATGTTATTATTTATTACACAGGACACAAAAACGACTCGGAATTCCACATTTGCTCATTGGCTCTTTCCCAGTCGGCAAATTCTTAAGTTGAGTAAATGTTTTGGAGCAGAAAACAACATTTCGTAAGGGAAAAAAATTACACTAGTCTTCTCATCGCTTCGTTTTTCTCTTTTCTGCATACTTTAACTTTTCTATGAATCGTCACTTAGTAACTAATCTTGGGCAAGGATTCAGTCACCGCACTGTGACCTCGTACTGGCACGTGCACCAAGGGTGGCGCCACGGGTGGAAGGGGGGGGCACCCGTCGGGGAAGCCTTGCCCCTGTCGGGGAGTAACTGAGATTGTCGTCGGGGAACAGCCGGAAGACTGAGTCAACATGACGACATAAAATCCGTACAAATTTTGGGGAAAAGAGCTGTAAATAGAGTTGGCAGTAAGTTGAAACGTAAGCAACAGTACTTTTCAAACCTAAATTATTCAGTGTTACCTAATGTTAAAGTAATAATATCTTAAAAATAATTTAAATTCATCAGTCAATTTATTTTGTAAAAAAAAATGCATAATAAAAAAACAGATTTGGTCAGAATTAGGTTTTTACTACCTCTCTTGCTGAAGAATGTTTACGAGAAACATCCGAAATTTGCTTAAAGAGTGTATTTCAAACGTGTCTCGGGAAGCCGAAAATAGGCCCTCAAACAGCGTAAAATGCTTCAGCTTCCGGGGCTCCGCGGACCCCGCCAGGGGAAGCTTACAGCGCTCCCCCAGACCCCTTCCTGGTTTTGCCGGCCCCTTGCTAAATTAAAACAAAGTTTAATAGAAGTGGTTCATTTTCTTTGCCCCCCCCCCCCGTCGGGGAATCGTTGTGTAACACTAACGGTTCTTGCATAATAGGCCAAATGGCAACAAATCGAGTGATAGTTGGGCGCCATTTTGGTCGCCATCTTTAATGTTCAAGGTATACAGCCTGGCACTCTTCAGAAACTTAAAGTGCAGATCCTTTTGAGTAGGTCCCAGCAAAAAACTGCCCTCACAATGTAAAGTACATTACAATTTTTTTTGTATATCCATATATGTATTACATGAATTTTTTGGTCATTTACGTATACAAAATTTCTAATAGGCCACTAAGGTGGGCATGGTAAAAGTAGTGGGGGAGAATGAGACAATGTCTTGCCTAGCTTATACCGACCCCCCCCCCCCCCCACCACCGCCACACAGCTTCCCCAGTATGCGAAGGGCTAAAGCATTAAACAAAATTCGCGATGGGAGTCGGCAAATCTTAGACCATAGTCGGATTTTTTGGACCTGCGTCCCCCTACTTACTAAGGCTTCGCTACGCCCCTGGTTGCCGCTACAAAATTCCGAGTTGCTGCAAATTTGTCAATGTGTTGGAAAAGAAGCCTCAAAAATCCGAAATCTTGCAGCAAGCAAACAAATTGTAAAAAAGTTGAACACAGCCAAGGTTATCTTTAAAAAATAAAGCAAGCTTTGATGTTTAAAAAACGTAAAGAAGCCAACAATTTTCAGGCTATCCTAAAAAATAAATTTGTTTTTGAGTTTTACAATGTTAATATTAAGGATTATCAGCTTTCAAAAATTTCAGCTAGTCCACGTTGAAAGCGAGTTGAAAGCTCCCTTGCTCACATTAAATTAAAAACTCACTTCTTAAAGTTATTAGTGCACTAACTTATATTAGACATACATGTACAATAAAAAAAATAGATAACTAATCGATTCTTTTGTTTCAGGTAGTTAAGCATAATTTTTTATAGTTTTTTTTTTATATTACTGTCGTTAGTGTAGTGTCGTTACATGTGGCACTACTACTTGTTAGCATAACTGAGTTCCCCATACTGTTAACCTAACCTAGACTAACCACACTGATAGTGTTAGGATGTGCTTACGATACATGATAATACTGATACATATTTATCACCATAGACATGTGACAGTATCTAGTCACAACGGGGCAAGGTGGCCAGCATGACCGTCTCCAGGGTCAGGTCCCGGGTTCGAATCCGGCCTCAGCCACCCCTGGCATTTTCGGGCAGAGAAGGGCCCTATAATGTCTCGTGCTCATGTCGATTATGGCATGTAAAAGAACATGGGATTTCCGATAGGATTTACCTAGCGAAATTGATCTTCTCTCCTTCTGGCGCCATGGCTAACTCTGGGTGCGCGTCAAAAAGCTACAGTATCTGGTCACATGACCTGTAATTGTTTATAAAGAAACCTGTTACTCATTAAACCCATCCATTCTTGTGCTTGCATTAAGTGTATCCAGACTCTGCTGGGGGGGAACCTATGCAATTGGTCCATCATCAGGACATAACAAATACCGAGCATTATTGTAGCTTCCTCTTGATCCCTAATGACCATAAGCGAAATATATATAAGACTAGCTGAAGCCCGTGCTATGCACGGGTGGTGTTGAATGCACAATTTGCAACACTGGTTAGGTATGGTAGCTGATGTGTGCGTCCATGTTCGACCGAAATAAGTTTTTTTCAAATTGTTGCGCATACCGTCTAACAAACGCTGATTTTCGTTCGTTTCGCTCACTCACTCAGGCAGCGCATCCTGTGACTCAGATCCCCCTCCCCCACTGCTAAATGATACTCTCTTTCTGATGATCACTTCTATCATTCAAAGTTCATGTTGGCGAAAATATCAACACTTATTGTGACTCAAATACTAACCCCCCC
>JAHWFP010030461.1:0-18596 GCA_023313725.1 Lithobius niger
TTGCACACGTATTAGTGCGACACTGACTGCTTACACGTATTTTTCTTGTAACTGTTCCTTCAGGTAGAGCACTAAGTTTTCTTAAGGCTTACATCCGTATTTTATATGTTTAAGCGTTTTTCAATGCTAATATGTTATTTTTCTTCTTCTTGGAGATATTACATTTTCAGGTAACTTAAATAACTGGAATTTTGATACGAGATAATCCCAATATGTGATAGTTGAGATGAACGCTTCTTGAGATAAATCAGTTACATCAAAATAGCATGCAAAAGGCCTTGATCCTTTTTAGCGCCGGTGCACACGTGCGGTCGCCGCATTTGCGGTCGCCGCTGCGGTACCGCATTTGCGGTTTGGTTTACGTGACATCTGTTGGATACTGCACACGTACCTGCGTCGACGTTGCGTTACCGCCCGCCGCTCGTGCGGTCGTTTTGCACCGCAATTTCCCCCGTCAACTCAGCGGTACCGCAGCGTTAAAAAAACGGAATTGCGTCTCTGAGTACCTTGGATGACTTGAGCGCTGCACACGTCCGCCATTTACCGCAAAAGCGTTACCGAAAATGGCGTTCAATTTCGATCGAATAAATAGACATGGCATTGTTTATTGGGGGAGTAAAGAACTATCCTGAAATATGAAATGTTGCTGCAGAAATGATTGAAGACTCATTGGGAAGTAATTAAAGAACTTATCTGATTTTTTTTAGTTAATCTGCAAAGGATGTATAACAGTTCTCCTGATACGTCTTAAATTAGTACATCAATGTACCAAAATTCGCCGCATCGGTTTTAAAATATATTTTTTGTTCACGAGGTACGCGATAAACGCAACATCGTCTCATTGGTTTCAAATTATAATTTTTTGTACACGAGGTTAGGGTACCGAACGCGTACTTACATCACGGAAGCGGCACCGCAGCGTCAACGCGCGTTAATAAAACGCACGTGTGCATTGATTGGATACATCACCGCAGCGTCGCCGCAGCGTCCAAAAAACGCACGTGTGCACCGGCGCTTAATACCTATGTTTTAAACTACAAATGTTGAAATTTGGTGATTGGTTCGATGTAAAGGTGACAACAAAATTTCCCCAAGAAGAAGAACAACAACAGCATTCAAAAATCCCTGTTCCGTGTTAATACCTACATTTTAAGCTAAAAAAAATTGAAAATCGGTTCAATGGTTCGACCTCTAGAGAGCAAAATTGAACAACAACAAGAAGGATATTTGAGTCACGTCAAGATATCGTTCAAAAGGTCTTAGGCCTTGTCGTTAGGCCTTGTACGTTTTAAGCTATAAAACTTGACAATCGGTTCACTGGTTCGGGGGCAAAGAGTAACAACAACAACAACATCAACATCAGGCCATGCTGACGCCAAATCGTTCGATTTTTGTCATTAAAATCTTTAATGCAGTATGACGTGACCCCAAATAAAGATTTTTTTTTGGTTTATGTCAATTCTGCAGGGGAACCTATAGGGTTTCAAAGTTTGACGTTTAACATGGAACTTCATGTTGAGGCTTATATAAGGGCCGTCGTCCTATCGCTATCCTTGATGAAGTAAAATTCATTCGCAGAGCCAGAATGCCGTTATCAGCGTAAAAAAGAAAGCAGTTTAGTCATAATGGCAAATGCTTATCGAGCTAAAAAATAGCTCTGTGTGAAATATCTAGGTATGCGGGTAAGCTGCGGTGTTCGACACCAGCCAACAACTGGGAATTAGAGAAATTAGTGAAACTCGATGGACCAATGAGCAAGGTCACACGCGACAGAAAAAGTTCACAGGAAGGGTGCTAAAGCGCAATCCTTCAAACGTCTAAAATAAGCGGGTTTGGAGCAAGCCATCAAAGATGGAACGACTAGAGAAGATGGTTCATTAGGAGTTCTGGACGGTTCGTTTTATGGAGAATACACTATCTGCACGGTGGTGTGACGTCATATTACCCATTTCCGCCAAAGTGCCCGTACAGCCAACCAGAGTACCAACTATTCTTCCTTCCCGCAACATGGCTGCCTCGTTCGTTTAATTCTTGGCCTGAACCGAAAGTAAGTTTGTAACGTGAAAAATTGCGTATTGGTGCTTCTTTTCCTACCAAATATCATTCTTCTTTGCTGGCCATCACCACTTCATTACGCACGGAGTTCCACACTGGGACAATAGAAATGCGAAAAAAAAAATACCTACGACAGTGTAACTGATGGAACCTGTTTTACAGGGAAGAACTGTTTAAGATGATGACACCTAGTCTGTTTACGCAGCCGAAATTCGGAAAAAAAAGTCAGAATAAAGGCAGCCATACAGGTACTTAAAAATTAAAGCAAGGTTTGTTTTCAGGCTACAGAGATCAAGTGACTCCAGTCCACCAGCCTTAAGGAATTTCATTCCTCCTGCAGTTATTTCCCACTGAGATCGATTTTCTGACTCATACTCTTGGTGGGGGAAGATTGCTCCATCCCTCCTCTACCCTACCACCCCTCCGTCCATATTTACGGCCCTGTCAAATTAGTAATGGGAGTCATAGTGGTTTTTCACCTGTAAAACCATCTCCATTCAATCGTGGAATTATTCAAAAACATGTTTTCATTTTTGCGATTCGCATAGAAACTACTTCAGAGGTTAATTGTTTGGTTATTGTGGAACCTTAGGATGGTTACTAGAGTAATAAAAAATATTTATCGACGAAGAATTACGACAATGAAGGCTTAGTTTATGTGGATCTCCAGAACCGTAGCCCAAAACTTGTTAGAATTATAGTAACGAACCAGAAAATAACAATAACTGAACTGTACTGGTCATTAAAGAAAGTAGACAGAAATATTTACCTTGAAAACCATTGCTTCTTATTGCAGGCTGCAGGAGAAAAAAACAGAACATTAAGACAAATTGGGAAAATTACTGTGCAGGATATCTCTAAAAACACTTCACTGAAACTAAACAAAGATTATCAGTTTCAAGCCTATTAGCAAATAACATTAGTATAACATTAGCACATAACATTAGTAACGAATGACCTTGTTATACCACACGCCTTGGCTGTTTGCTGTGACGTGCATATCACGTGATTGGGCTAGTCCAATCAGACGGCCAAACAGCCGTTGTTCTCGTTCGTCATTGGCCAACTCATGGTGACGTCACGGCAAACAGCCATTGCGCATGATTTAGAATACAAAGAATAATAACCACCATTTTTTTAAAGAGTAAACAGACATGATTCCCGCTATTTGGCGTGGGTAATTTACGCCAAAATTTCAATTACGACTTTTCGTTTGTTGCTCGCGAAATGATAATGTGAAAAAAAACAAACAAACAACAAAGCACAAGTTTTAACTGACCTGCCTTTAGCATGTTGACAGTAAGAGTTAATAAGTTTAATGACCAGCAGTTAATAAGTGACGAATCATAACGCAAAGACATTAAACTTTAATTGGCCGTCGATGCGAACGTTAACACGGAAATCATTAAGTTAAGTAGGAAAAATAACGACAAATATTCCAACCAAACAAGCCTTTCGTTTCGGGCCTTTGAATTTGAAGTAGGTAGACTGCAGGCTTCGCCTGGTACAGTTTGTTAACCAGCGAAATTTCTGTTTGACCACATCTTCTGCTGGCCAAATTTTGCCGTATCAAAGAAATTGCTTCTTGTTTTTAAGTGGGAATAGGTACGAAACCATTGTATGCTCGAGAAAAGCTCTACTTTGCTTTGTTCCCTAGAAAACAAGAACAATTAGAGCTCCCTGTGACTTAGGACTCTTCGTAACTAAGTGTACTTCTTCGTTCTCTTCGTTTATCCCATTCTTCACATTGAACTACGAATTCATCATAAATGTCGATATTAAAATATGGGTCCAATCTAGACAACAACAATACTAAGATTTCTCATTTCCGTCAAAAATCAGTCAGCCCAGCTTAAAGTGAACAGTCACTCGACTAGCGCGCCTGTTGTGTTTCCCCTCTATAACGCTCGCTCATTTGGCGTTGCTCCTGGCTTCGAAAAAAAAGGGAAACAATCTAATTAACGTCCTTTTCAACTGCTTCTATGGTTATCTCGGGACGGAGAGGGCCAATTTTCATACGAGATACCTATAAAATCTTTCACGTCCTACAATCGACATGAACACGAGCGCATTTACGGGACTCTTCTCTTCCCGAATGTGCAGGGCTGGGCTGAGACCAGGATTGAACCAGGGACCAGGTGTAGTTTGTTGACCAGAGAAAGCCATGTTTGACCATAACTTTTACTGGCAGAATCTTGCCTCAAATGCTTGGATGGAAATTTTATAGCAAAACAAATCAGGGTGTATAGCGTTTAAATGGCGCTACTCAATCGGTCAATAAAAAAAAAAATAGACGGTCAAAGCCGTGGTGCCGGAAGGGAATATGTGAAGCTATTTGAAGCGAAGCGCGTCGTAAGCTTTTTTCCAGGCATTATTGCTAGTAGCGTTCACAACATGGTGAGGACGATTATTCCATTCACTATTCGCCAGAATGATTGAACCTGGAGTTCGCCAGGAGTTTTTGTTGTTGTTGTGAACCCCGAGGTGCTGTCGACGGTAGCAGGCGTGAAGAGGTCAGAATCAAGAGAATTGTTGCGGCCAATAACCTGGTACATCAGCAAAAGGAGGTCTCTAAGACGATGTTCGGCGAGGGTGGTAAGATTGAGGCGATGTAGGCATTCAGAAGTTGTGCCAGCCAGGAATCAGCTTGGTGGCAAGTCCCCGGACAGTTTCCGAAAGTAGTTGATCCTTTCAACAAGATGGGGGTTCCAGACCTGCACACAGTATTCAATGTGCAGTCGCACAAAGGTTTTGTAGAGCAGCAAAAGAGGAGTGCTACTGAAGAAAGTCAAATGAGATCTCAGCGTACCTAAGGCCGCATTAGCGCGTTTAGCAGCAGCAGAGCACTGGACACCAGTTTTGAGGTCGGCAGTTCAAAAGACATCGACAGATTTTGCAGTTTCAACACTCATTTAAGGGGTGTCGTCATAGGAAAAAGTATGTTAATTGTTGTTCCTTCCTAGATGCAACACCTCGCATATAGTGGGGTTAAAGGACATTGATTTTCTTCAGCCCACTTAGAGATGTTGTCAAGGTCTTGCTGCAAGATCATCGAGTCCTCGGATGTGCTGATGGAACGATATAGCTTGGTGTCGTTGGCGAGAATGTTAGTTTGATTTGATCCTACAAGAGAGGTCGTCAGACATGGTTAGATATAGATGTGGCTAACATTACAGCCCGGAAAATCGAGTTTAAAGTTCTACGGCCCGGATTTTAACTCCAAACAAGCCCAGGTAGAAAAATCTAACGACTATCTTCTGGAGAATGGAAGGATGAATCACAAATTTATTTGTCACCACTACCAAGAGTTGAAAACGGTGGTAGTTCCTACGAATTTCTTTTTCAGCTGATCGACATATAGTCAACAAAGAAGTGTTTTCTGACACCTGACACCAAAGAAGCTAAGTTACTTCAAAAAGGGTAAAGTTTATTTGACAATCCCTTTATCAATATTAAGCTTTCTTTTAACTTAGTGTTGTAGATAAAACACTAATGAACACTTTATCAAATCTTTTTTGATGAAATCCTAAAGAAAACAAGAAAAACATTAGCATATTGATTCAAAGTTCCCGATTGCTAATGAACATAGAAGAACGGGCCACTTACGTCCTGGGGCAAACGGAAACGAAGTTTGCATTGTATCCAATTTTCATACTCCATTTAATCTACAAATTAAGATATAAACTAGCCATATCGTTCACTTAGTCGCTTACTCCATTGGGATCGATCCATGCTTCATCAATTTCTTTGCTTCCAAGAGCATCACAAAATCGACGTACTAATTTTTTCGACGCAAACTAGTTGCAATTATTGCTTACAGTTCGTCCATCACATCCCTTAGCACGCCTGCTCATGACGTCATAGTTTTATCAGGAAAAGTTTGTTCGGGCATAATAAACTTTGCTTGAATAAACTACGACGTGTCAAGAAAAACTTTGACGTTATTTTTGCAGTGTTTTTTTGCGTATTTGAAGGTTATAAAATCAAGTTACATCAACAAAAATAGGCCTAAAGGTTGTGTAATTTAATTATTTTTCATTTGGTCCCCTTCTCTCATCTTTGTATAGGTGCCTTGGTTCAAGAGGACGCGCACACACGCCTATCATACGTTGTAAATGATTTTAGACCAGAGACAGGTAGGTTTTTCTGAAGGGGGTTTCTCACAAATAATTTGCGCCCCTCTCCTTCCTGTTTTGGGATCCATGGGAGCATTGTGAGCGCCCCCATCAGGGTATTGGACCCGGAAGCAGACCCATTTTAGACTATTTTGGGACCATTTCTGGCCTTTGGTAGGTACTCACGGTAATTGACAATTACTCAAATACACTAAACTTACACCCAGAGTGCTAACTATATCTAAATGAAGGGAAGCTAAATAACCCCTCGAAACCTCAAAGGGGGTTTATGTACAACTCGGAAAATACCCTGGATGAGCCGCTGTTAAAATAGGAGCTTTCACTCAGCTTTAGTGGGTATTGCCAGCAGACAGCACTCTACATTATTTATTTACTAGAGGAAGCCCGTGCTGTGCACGGGGCCGGTCACGAATTAAGTTTACGGACACATTTCCCGGGACATTTTTCCGGTACTCTTCCCGACGACTTGTCAGATTGATCGACCACTCATGTCTGCCTCCTCTTTGCGTGCAGGTAGAATGGGAGAGCGCATTTGCAATGCGGGCGCGAGGAGGGAAGAAGTGATTGTTCGGCCCGACGACTTGTCAGATTGCAACTTTATTGAGTTGTTCGACCAATCATGCCTGCCTCCTGTTTCCATGCAGTTAGAGTGGGAGAGTGCATTTTCAATGCGGGCACGAGGAGGGGAGAAGTGGTTTTCCTTTTAGCCTTCCCTTTTCCCTGTAGCCTTCCTTTTAGGCAGCCTCCAGGATTATTATGTGGATTTATTTATTTATTTATTTATTTATTTATTTATTTATTTATTTATTTATGTGCTTTTGCAGTCGGCTACTCTTAAATTCCACTTCACCAGTGCTAAAGGACTTACTGATTTTAGATGAGATGCTTCTGCATGGAGACGATTTTAGATGAGATGCATCTGCATGGAGACGAAGGGAGGACATTGAACGTTGTCTTTTAATAGATGAGAATGCTCAGAAAGGCTTAGCGAAACGTCTGTTTTAAATAATTACCTTTTACTGCAAGATTGGGGGGGGGGGGTTTTTTTTTTTTTTTGGGAAGGGGAAGGGAAAAATGGTGCCAGTCCAGAACAAGTTTCTTTCTTGCCAGTTTTTAAAGGCCACCCCCCCCCCCCTACAATGTTTTGAAGCCTCTAGGCGGTTTTTCTGTCGAATTCCTAATTTTCTTGCGACCAAGTTTACCTATTTAACCCGACATGCTAACAATCCAACTATACAACTATATTCTTGTCTAAATTTACCTTTTTCATAACGTTGGCTTTCTTGAATTTTTCAGGGTCAAATCCCTCAACCACAACCTGCAACAAAAAACAAAAAAAGATACGACTTAATACATATTTCATTAATATCTGTCTGTTCGATTTGAATATTCAGAGCTTTAATATTAATGTACAATGGTTACATAATCTTAAAAAACGTCGGCGTAATGTAAACTTAAAACATTTTTTCTTCTGTGTTATACAATGCCATAAAATGACAGATAAATAATCAAACGTCCAGTATTATATTGAGGTAGAACTAACAGGTTATCGTTTTGCTAACGACACCCGTATTTTGCTAACGACGCAGGTTATCGTTTTGCTATAGGTCGGTACTCGTACGTACTTAATACTGCAGTTTCAAAGCTCTCGATCAATGTTTATTTATCGGTTATGACCAAGATCGATATAGCCTAACCCGCTATTTTATTCTTGGTATGACCTAAATACGTATACATAGCATAGAAGCGATTTGCAAAAGGCTTTAGAGGAAAAGGTCAAAGGAAAGGGAAGGGAGAAGGTGGGTGTGGGAATAAGCGGGAAGCAGCCATGATCGCTATACGTCGCCTTTTCATTCGCTTTTGGGCTAACAAATAACGCATTAGTAAAACCAGGAGTATCATGAAGGAGGAGTCTCCAACATATTTCTATCATTTGTTCCACCCTTTGTACTGAGTCCTTACCCCATGCGGCCAGTTGTCGAACTGGTGTCCGTTTTTACTTTTGCGGAAAACGTACGTTAAAAATTACGCGTGAATTACGTGTAAAAAATATTCTTTGTGCTGCGAATAATCCAAGCATGTGTAAAAGTTCGCAAGAACTAGCATTTAAACGAACTTAAAACGAGAAAGTTTTAGTAAAATAAGATTTTGGCAATTCCAATTCAACTGGCCTGGGGCCAGGAGCTGAAATCCGCTGCTTCTTTCCCAGACGGCCTTGTGCAAACCATGGAATGCAAAGGCAGCGTTACAACATGGATACTCCCACATCCCACGAACGTGTACGATATTTATTCGCTTTTGGTAAAACTGGATCAGAGGCGGCGATGATGATCATTTACCAGTAATTTACTGGCGATCGTTGTTTCTGATTTACAATGCTGTAAAGAAATAACAGAAGTTGTGATGCCGAATAAAAATTGTAAGATAGTAGCCAGCAAAATGATAAAGGCTACGAGAGTAAAAAAGAAGCCTGTAGTATATTTCTCACAGTGGCACACGTACGCATTTCAACCATACTACGCAGGGATGCCAGCGGTCCTTACACACAAAAATATCGAAATTATCGACCATTCCATCGTAAAATATCGACCAAATATCGACCGAATATCTATTGAATACGACCTTGTCAGACATAAACGAACTGAAAAAATGAAAAACCGCAAATGCAAGCAACAGCAGTCACCAAGATACATGATAACGTTTGGTCTACCGTTATCACTGAAAAAACAAAACAATTGGTTTGTACGGCTGATTCCTCCACCCCCCCCCCTCCAAATAAAGTTCTAAACCTGGCTCGTTAGAATTAAGTTAAATTTTTTTTTTTTACCACAGGTTCTGATTATAGGGATCGAAAAATCCCCCCCCCCTAAAAAAAACACTCTTGCCCACAATGGTACCTCCAGTAGCGGTAAGCTCCCCCAGCGGGGTCCGGGGCAGAGCCCCGGAAGCTGAAGCATTTTACGCTATTTTAGTGCCTGTTTCTAGCCTCCAGTGAACACTGAAGCTTCAAATTGTCAAGCAAATTTTGGTGATATTTTTTATTCATATTTTAGGTAGGTTTCGTTAAAATTTTATTGTGACTAAATCATGTTTTTTTTTAGATATTTTTTTTCCAAATTAAATTAAACCGATTCAGTTTAGAATTACGTAAACAGGCAAGCTGGCCATTGACGATTGAGGGTTGACTTAATTGTACATTTTGGACTTTTAGGCTGTAATGAATGACGACGACTCCTGTGTGCAAGCATAGGCAGCAGGTCAGGGGGGAAATTTTTTTTTTTAAATGTACTATCGAAAGGTGAAATTAATGACATCTTTTTCTCAGTTGTATCCCAAACAACTATAGGCCTAGAGGTATTATTGTAAAAAAAACTGTCACATTTTAAAACAAAAACATGCTCCAGTTTTTAAATAATGGAGCGTCGAAAGACGAAAGAAATGGCGAAACTTTTTACCTCAGTTGATTCCACATTGATTCCACATTTGAAATCAACATGCTCCATTTCATTTTTTTCCATTGATTTAGGGGATCTCGAGGACCGGTCATATAGTTATGGCCGTGGGGTTGGGGTGGGAAATGAAAACTTTAATGTGACCACTAAATTTTCGATGACTCCCCCTTCAAGACCTGAAAAAAACCTTGATTCCTCCCACCCTAAGGTCTAAAAATGATGTGAACAACCCCACGAAAATATTTTACACCGATCTTTTGTCGAGATTCCTGCAAAAGTATGATGAACACACTGTTTGCTTATATGACCACTTCCTAACATAGAAACTAAAATGCAGAACACGCCAAGAAACCAGGTGCCAAAGCTTTTCTATAATTTTTTTTTTTTTAAACTGTATTACTAGGAATAGTATGATTAGTTTCAAAACCTTGTAAACCACATGGGGGGTCTGGGGGGCTTGCCCCCCAGAAGCTGAGCCGTTTTTCGAAATTTTGACCTGTGGTCCAAAAATGACTTTTTTTTCCAGTTGGTCAGTGTGTTTTTGACCTCCCCCTTTTGATGGGACCTGAAAACTTCATGACCCTTCCCATCCTCCCCGGCGATAAATAATAAATAAGTAGGGTAATTTTTGCCCTCATTTTGTGGCCTTTTTTTGGGTCACTTTTGTCCTTTAATATGGGATCTTATGAACTCTTACCGTCAAATTTTGGACCTTCGAAATTAACAAGTTTAAACTTTTTAACAACTTTCATTTGAAAAATGTAGTTGTTTCTGCATTAATACAAATTCAAATTTAGTGGCCATAGGTTAACAGAAAAAGGACAGAGGGGGTCTGGGGGGGCTTGCCCCCCCCCTCCCCAGAAGCTGAGCCTTTTTTGGAAATTTTGACTGCTGTAAGTGCCATTTTGGTGGTAATTTCAAAATTTTTTTTTATCGACTTTTATCGACATAAACATAACTTTATCGACTTTTAACGACTTGGAAAGAAAATAACGACCAATTCGATAATTATCGACCAACCGGTAAGCCTGCCGTATACGGACACCGTATTACGACCTTAGAAGGTCTTTGACGGATACCAACGGACGGACATTGGCGGTTTAAATATGTATAGATGAAGACCAGGAATTCAAGGGAGCGCCCATCTCTAAGTTCAGGTTGCACGTAATGCTAAATAAATTAAAGACCAACTGAGTCGAGGCATTACTGGTTTTAGGTGCGTCTTGAAATGGAGGCTTTCGGGTCTTGAAGATATAAGGACGTGACGTATAGGCCTATAAAATAGATTTGTTTGTGTGTGTGATAATTTCAAGAAGACAAAATACTACTTTTCCTTTTTTTTTTAGCTTACCAAAAATGGCTGAGTGGGCACTTGCATCCTACTTCCATGGCTTCTGTCGAGAAAGCCGGACGTCTCTCCACCGAAAGTTTGAAAATAGATTGGTCGTTTCGGCCCCTAAGGCCTCTAATCATTATTTGTTGTTTCTGACAAGATTTTAGTTAGAATTACTAATGCAGAAGGTAGAATGCCGGTCTCTAACTGTGAAGTCAACCTGCTGAACCAAGTCTGCACTGAACCAAAGTTGAACACAGCACGAGTGTAAGGAAGAGATTGAATATTACGGTATATATATTCTACAATGAGAAAGGAAAATAGAATGGAATATAGAATCACAAACTCGTGCCAAGAGTGTACAGCGGTTCAAAGAAATAAATCCAGGGCAAATGAATTAAACGGATGTTTTGCGTCATGATTTACTGAAGATGATGGAAATCTCCCGGCAGTATAATTACAACAATTAACTTTCAATGACTGACATAAGAATATCAGTGAATGATGTTCTTCACGTATTACAAGAAACTAATGTTCGTGGTTCTGAATGACCGGATGAATTACCAGCTAATTCTTTGGTCAAACTGGCAGATGTCTTGGCAGTACCTCTAACAAAGAGTCACTGAATGACGGCTGCCTGCCAGACACATGACTTGAGGCAATTATTACATCAGTTTTCAAAAATGGAAATCCCTCTAGGACTAAAACACCGTCCTCTTTTTCTATCCTGCATTGTGCGTATAAGGTTATGATGAAGATTGTGATGAGGCATGTATTACTGGAGTTCCTTGTAAGGACGGCAACATTTTTAGCAAGCAATGTGGCTTTTTGCCTGGTCAGTTCAACTGCTATAGTGCGTAGACTTTTGGATTGCGTTTATGGAGTGCCACAGCTCTGTGCATGTAATATACGGTACCTGGATTTCGTTAGGGCCTTTGACAAAGTGTCAGATGTTAAACTTCCACACAGTGATGGTGTTCCCCAGGGTATGTCTTGGGGCCACTGTTGTTTGTTATTTTTATTGACACATTAGTTGATGCAGGTGGGGGCCATCCTCTCTAACTCTTTGCTGATGATACCGAGCTTTTTTAATAGGCTAATAATCCAAGAAGACTGAAGGATTCTCCGGATGCAATTTGGACATGGTTTTTTAATTGGAGACTTCATTTACCACCGAAGAATTCACCAGAAGGCGAATTGTAGACGAGACAAAGACGAGCAGAAATGATGCTCTGACTTTAATAGGAACAGATACATAGTGGAAATACATTTTCCATAAAACGTCTGAAAATTCATAATTTGCTCATTTTGTGCAGTTTAACTTCTCCTACAAAATATCACCTCCCAACAAATCTGAAGTGCAATACATTTCAAGTATACTTTTTGGTCTGTACAAAAAAATTCAGTAGGTGTAAATTTGGTCAAAAATTGTCCTAGTACTGCATTCATATCCATAACCTTTCCCTTTAACTAATACTGTGCCATTAACTAATTAACAGAAGTGGATGTATATAATGTTCATTTGAAGAGTAGATATGTTTTATTTTAAACAACAAAGGTATTAAAGGTACATTTCTCCCGGTTGGCTTTCCTGTATGGCTGAGATTTGCAGCATTACTTAAGACGCTCCAAAATGTTGCAAAGGCATTCAGTTTCGTATTTTTCCACTTGTGAGAAACAATTTTGCTACATTCACGCTAACCAATGTAAATGTTGCCAAAGCAATTTCGCACAGGATGCTGGAATATAGTGAGAAGGTATGTCCTTTTAAACTTGATATCTTTATTCCGTACTTGCTCGTAGTTGTAATAACATAAACTTCTAACTATTATTGTGCGATAACCAATTAAAGGTACATGCATCCATGTTGGCTTTCCTGTATGACTCAGTTTTGCACCATTAGTTCAAACGTTTGTAAATATTGCCAACACAGTCATTTTCTTGTTTTTTTCTTTCGCGTGAGATGGGAATGCGACATTAACTCTAACCTGTGGAAATATTGCAAACTCAACGGGACGCATGACACACCGGAAAGATTTATGTGCCCTTAACACAAATGGACGTAATAAAGTTAATTGAAAGGTGGAAATTTACTTTTTCTAAAATAAAATTTGTTGTTGCGAATCTACGATCAGGGACGGAGTTAAATGCGATTGCTCATCCTCTACATCAGCCTATTTACAAATAGATCAAAGACAAACAGCCATACAGCTCAGTCCCTAATCACAGTTAAATCTTGTTTTGAGATTTATTGGAAAAAAATCAAAAATACATTCCAACCTTACAGATGAGCCTATAATTGTAATGATTTCCCTGAAATATTATTGGCACATGCGCATTATTATACAGTTTAGAGTCGAATATCATTAGAAATACAAACATGTATGATGGTAGACATTCGTCCATATTTATAGTAAATCAATTAAGTTTCTTCAGTACATTATTGAGAAGAGTACATTCGCTCCTTTCAGGTGGGCTATACATCACCACTTCTGTTTTCACGTAATGACTGTAATTTTTCAGTCAGAAATTAGTGGTTATAAATCGACTACCTAAACTTTGCACTAGTGAATTTTTTGTAGAGACGAAAATAGATTTGACATTTTCCCCCTTCACATTACGTTATTAAAAACGGTTGTTTACTTTTTAAAGAGGAAAGACTGAGCAGAAAATGAGAAAATTTAAAATCTGGCGAAATTTTATGGAACGGTTTCTTCCCACAATAATTCTGTTCCTGTTAAAGTTAAAGTTACTGTAGGTAGGGCTAACATTGCTTCAACCTTTTATTCTAGCTTTTATTTATAGCTTATTCTAACTTTTTATTCTAGCACAGTTGGCGTGAAATTGAGGAAAAAATCCAAAATTGGCCGCTATTTTCCAACCGGCGTCCAGAGCACAGCTTTTACAGCTGCTGATTTGTGATGTGTTAATTTCGTCTTTTGGTAAATTTGTTCAAGGTAAGGCCGATTTTGTTTTCTTAAAATAACTGGACTACTCAAAGGCTTCCAATTTTAGAAGCATTTTTTTATGTTTCTGCCTATGGACAACCATCGCGTTCAAAATGTCAAGCGTGTGTTTGAAAACATCACTATGGTGAGCAACTGTGTTGGAGGATCGAGGGCACAGGTTTCAATTGCGTATTCTTTTACATGTTAAATCGTTACCCGTTTTGCTGGTGTCGCTATCTGTCACGCACGAAAGGTTTTCAATTCGTATTTGTTATTTTACTTTTAAAAAATGTATTGGTTTGTATTTTTGTACCAATCGATAACGTTTCACTGACCATACAATAAGTGGATTTCTTCTGTTGACACACCATAACACACGCAGAGCAGACTTCGTCAATATTTGTTTCTGAATGTTAGCAGTCGAATTACGAGGCTTTCAGTTGCCGTTCCAGCACGGATTTATGGACATGAGGGCAAAATAACCAATGTTGAGCCGCGCAATGGCTAGTAGATTTTGTTGTGAGGGTTCAAATCTAGTTTTCCTGCTCTTTGGGCCCGGATTACGAACCGATCGGTCAGTTGTTAACCATTTCCACCAGGAAAGTAGAATAATTTTGTTGAAACGATGAGGAGTAGGATGCTTTGTTGTGTAAAAAAAATGAGTGGTGATTATGGGCCGACTCCATAAATTTCATCCTTGGCACAAAAATTTTAAAACGCCATATTTCTGCCGACCTTTTACTCTGTGTTTTATGTGCCTGATGACGGCCCCCATGTGTCGGCAGAAATATTGCGTTTTTAAATTTGTGTGCCAAGGATGAAATTTATGGAGTCGACCCATAATCACCAATCATTTTTTTTAGAATAATTTTAATTTAAGATCGAGCCGACTCGAGTTTGCAACAGAAGAGTCGAGTATCTGGTCGAGTTCGAGTATTTACTGAATAGCTTGTTGGCAAGTTTCTCTTGAATTTGTTAAAATAATAACGACTAATGCTGCTTAAAGGCGCCTATTCACTGAATGACAGGTTGCAGCATCTACCGCCGTCTGCCATTATTTAGTTCTATTTAGTACTTGATTTCACAAGCGAAGGAATGCGCATGGAAATTTCTTTATACACATGCATGAAAGAAGCCACGTGCCTCATTAATTATTGAGTGTAGTTGGTGCATCCACGTGCACAAGAGCAAGCGGTCAAGGTTAACGCTATCACTGTCACTAGATGGCGCCCATCTAGTGGTTCAAAACCTGCGTTTCAAAACGGTCGATATACGTATAGAATAAAGCGCCTACGTTAGGCTTACCTTTACCGATTGCTTCCTGGTGCACGTGGGCGCATCAACTTTACACTGAATAATTAAGGAGGCACGTGGCTTGTTTGTTTCATAAAACGAAATTTATTTGTGTGTTCTTTCGCTTGTTGACAGTAAGAGCTAGACAGAACTAGACAGCAGTAAATGGCTATAGAAGTTGCAGCCTTTCATTTGGTGGCAATCTCCCTTTAATTACTGAGTAAAATTTTAGTACGTCCTCGTGCTCCTCGGAGCAAGCTGTAAAGGTTAACCATATTAGTGCCACTAGATGGCACCGCGGTAGAATATAAAGCTAATACATGGCGCAGTAATATCGTTGGCCTTCACACCTTGCTCCTAGGTGCAGGAGGGCGTACCAAATTTTTACTTAAGGAGGCACGTGGTTTGTTTGTTATATTAAAAAATATTACTTTGTGCATTCCTTGGCGTTGCTGCAGGAAGCAAGCACTAGCGATGGCGCTAGATACTCGAGACTCATTTGGTGGCAACCCGCTTTTAACTGCATTTGTGGGACGTTTTTTCAGTTTTAAGGATGTAACTTGAAAATGGTTGAAGACATTGGCTGTTAATTTGCACCACAACAGCATAGCTCTCGTCGAGACTATCAATTTAGTGTATTGTAATGTAGAAATGGGTAAAAAAATGACAAGTTATCGCATTTTCATCGGGTTCGAGTTTTTCGTGTCTGGATGCAAGCAACGAGTCGAGTTCGAGTACAAGTTGCATACTCGGCCCTGTTCGTACATCCTCAATCGACAGATAATCGATTGTACGTTTTCAGTACCAGAGTGCCTTGTTGATATCCAAGATGGTTACAAAAACAATGGCGGCCATCGATTAAAGCCACCCCATCAAGAAAGACGTAGCCGTTCACAAAATACTTGCAGGACTCAAGATACGCCACGCATACAATAAGTTTAACTAAATATGTATATTATGGCTAGATGTATTAACTACATGGCGTTAAATTATAACACATTTTGTGTAGAGCTTTCGCTATGCTGCATATTTCGAATGTAGTAGGGCACAGTGTATTTTACAATGCTCGTAAATTCCATCATACGACGCTACTCACATGCGACCGTTTCGTTAAAAATTACTAACTTTGTAAACTGGTGGGTTGGTTCAAGTAGCCGAATGGCACGTGTTCGACTGACCACTGTAACTATTCATTTAGGTCTTGGTAGTAATTCCAGCCGCCGTTCTCTTGTAGCTGACTTTTGTTTACTCATAGCAGAATGGGTAATTTGCGATGCATATTCATTGACAAAAACGAAGCCCGCATACTCATTACTTCCCCTTTTAAAACATGAAATTTATCACCTTACATGAACAATCTCAAGGAGTGATGGTGCCATCTAAAACTATTAAATTCGTAAATCTTCTGAAAAATGTTGAAGAACACCTGTCATTGTTGAAATTTTCTTACAATTTTTTAAAATTTTTAAAATTCCTTTTTTTGGGGTTTAGTTATTGTTTATGCACCAACAGCAAGTAGAGTTCCATTCAACTCACATAAAAACTGCGAGAAGCATTGATTCTAGGCCAACGTAAGTGCATTATTCCACTTAAAAAAATAAAAATAAAGTGAAATACAGTTGGAAATGCTGAATACAAACGTGTGTTAATTTTTTCTTGAACTGTTTTATGGTTGTGATTGTGACTTCTTCAAACAATAAATAAGAAATGACGGCGGGGAAAGGGTGCAGTTTAACATTAGATTGACGTCATTTACGGATAGCTTTTCTAAAGATAGTTGATACGCGTATTTAGGTATTGATGCTGGACACGCGCTTCGTCCTTGTCCTTGTCTTTCTTTACTCAATGGGCCGTATAAACAAAAAGAATGATATCCTTCTACTTGCACAATAAGAAGCAAATCCTTCAAGTAGTATGAATAAAAAAACAAACCTTCTACTTCTGAGTCAAAAGTAAATGCTTTTTCTCCCGACCTTTTGCTCAAGAAGTAAATTGCTTATGAATATAAGAACCTTTTGCTCAAAGAGGCAAACAAATCCTTCCGAAAAGATGCATCTCGTCAGAGCTAGAATCACACCTTCCGACGGTGGCTGTGGTTCACGTTACGATGGCGGAAGCACTTCATACGAAATGTTAAAACACTACAAGTCTCATTCCTCACTAATCCACAGTCACTATAAAAGCCTAGTTCGGTTTGAAGTAGAAAACATGGAGTGGCTAGCCCGTACCTTCCTGTGCACAGCCACAGAATCTCATGGTGGTGCACTCACATCTCGACAAAAATGGAGATATGTTTGAGGTATTTATCCGAGCCAGGACATCAAAAAGGCATACGCGAGGAACTCAGGATTGAACAGTGGTCAGTGTCACCGTAACGAAGTGAGTATATTGCTCTAAGGTGTCATGAACTCTCAAAATGCGTTCATAAAATAATTGCACAAACTCGGTTTAAAACGCTAAAACGCTGTAGCAAAATAAATACTGCTTCCTAACTGTCATTGGTGTAACAGTCTGTACACATGTTGGAATACCAAATCTCAGTATAGAGCAGTGACACGACGTAGTATTATTCTATATAATTATATGCTGGAGCCTTAATGGGTTAGCTGCAAGGGGCACTGCAGAGAGAAACAGAAGGGCGTCATACTGAAGCCGATGCTGTGAAGAGTGATTTCTTAGACCTGAAACGCGCGATTTTTGTTGTTGGAGAAAACAACGTTATTTTAAGCCTAAGAAATCCGCTCTTCCGTTGTTTTTCCCTCCATTTTTATGTAGTGCACCTTGTAGTTATGCCCTCCAAAACCCATACTAGTGCCAATCTGGTGCCAATATGGCAGCAAATGTCACTGCTCTATCCACGGAGATGAGTACGTGAACCGCAAAGGCAAGTGTACCGGTACAAGCAACCGTGCAATGCAGCAAAGCCAGCCGCTTGGCTTTGCCAGTGACCTTTTACTTCCAGATTGAAGTATTTGCTCCCAAGCAAAAGGTAATCATTACTCAAACAAACTAGAGGAAATACTTTTACTCGTACCATTTACTTTAAGCAAAACTTTTTCCTTCTACCTTTTCCATGTCAGCATTTGCTCCATCTTTATCAATACGGACCAATGGCGTAACACTAAACACGCGTGTTTTAATTTGTGTTGAGAACCCACTAATGGGATATCTGACTTGGTATTCCACTCGTTGGTTCTTGACAAAAAACGAAGCGAGAAATATCCATGGTAGAAATACAGTCAGTGGTGGAATAAAAGCCGAATGAAAGGACAAGTGACTGTTCAGTTTGATTGTTCTACGAAAATTGTACGACAATTGCTGAACGTTTACACACGAATGCGTGGTGACCTTAACATTATTCTTTTGTTGGTTTGGGGTT
>JAHWFP010030462.1:0-12568 GCA_023313725.1 Lithobius niger
GCTATGACTTGAATGCTGTGCTTCTGTGGCTGTTGCCTTGGGTAAGTAGGGAAAAAGAAGCCACGTAGCACAACGCCGGGACATTATCCACTCTGCGGCAAGTTGTTAGATTTTGTGAGCAGACGGGTAGGTTTGGCCGGACTCCAAAGTGACTCTGGGGAATTCTGGCGAGCACGGGGTAAATTCTGTAATACTTAATACAACCAAGCTGTCTGTACCTGTACAACTGTATAACTGAATAGGTTAAGTTGTAGATTAAGTTTTAGCGTCGAGCGTAAGACTTATGGTCTGTAGGCTCGTGTAGTGAATTAAAAGTAAAAAGTAAAAAAGGGAAAAAGAAGCCACGTAGCACATTGTTACGGTGTACGTTACGACGTTGTTATAAAGCTGGAGCTATGACTTGAATGCTGTGCTTCTGTGGCTGTTGCCTTGGGTAAGTTGGCTGCAGAATAGGAAGCCACGTCGCACATTGTTACAGTGTACATTGCAACGTTGTTACAGTGTTCAAGTATAAAGCTGGAGATATGACTTGGCTGCTGTGCGTGTTGCCTTGGGTAGTTGTTCTACGGAATGGGAAAAAATACGCTTGTACCACTTTGTTTTACTTTGGCTTCTCCATAGATTTATATATCATCCAGTAAGTAGGCCTGTAATTGAAGGGAGGGGCGGGGGTGATTAGTGGGAAGTCACACGATCCCCCCCCCCCCGAAAAAATATAGAATGTCCAGAATTTGGTGACAAAATGTCTTAAGGAAAGAGCGAACCTAAATGCCGGAACTGAGGGTAAACATACTAAGGTCACTGAATCAAGGGTGATTTAAGAACTAAAATTTTCGCAAGTTGCTGCAAAGTGTGGAAACTTTTTCCCTTTAATAATTTTGGATAACACTGAGTAATAGGTTTAAAGATTTCCACCTTTAGGTTATCCTTTTTTTTTTTAATGTCCCTCCTCTGGCAGAAATTAGAGCATATTATTGCTTAAAAGTGCAGAAGTTTTTCTCAATAGTACCTGTAGTCCTTTGTACCAAGTTGAGTAACGCATTCATCACTTTTCAATTGTAGAAGTTCAATATAGAGATTTTGTTTCCTCTTTCAGTGCCGTGCTATAACCATGCCCGTTAGTCATCATTCATTCAAAAGGTATAAAATATCGACGGACAATCCCCTGTCCCATTACTTGGCTACGTTCCTGATAAAATTCATGCTTCATACAGAAAAATTTTGTTTTTCTATTTTTAAACTTTTTCAAAACTTGTCGATATGTTTTTTACATTACATGTTGACATGCAGGAGCAGATCACGAGATTATATCTGGGGAGGGCAGGGACAGTTTCCCCTAACGTGGGGTGTATCTGGGGAGGGGAGGGACAGTTTCCCCTAATATGGGGTGTATCTGGGGAGCGGAGGGACAGTTTCCTCTAATGTGGGGTGTATTTGGGGAGGGGAGGGACAGTTTCCCCTATGTGAGGTGTATCTGGCGAGGGGAGGGTCAGTTCCCCCTAAAGTGGGGTGTATTTGGGGAGGGGAGGGACAGTTTCCCTTAAGTTGGGGAGGGATAACTGGAGCTACATTATTGATCCTCTCTCCTCTACCTCCCTCTATTCCCCGATGTCTACCAGTTTCGCCGAATCCCAATTCGCCGAATTATAATCAGTGTCTTAATAAACGGGAATTCCAGTTTAACCAAAGATTTTTCTCTGAAATTATGTGCCTCGCTTGTGCTGCCGCGATCACTGCGGTTAAACATTTAATACCTCAAACCGAAACTAATCACAAATTCCTTCCAATTAGAAATGCATCTTTAAAATCTCCAATGATTCATTTTTAAACAGTATTTTGATTCGGCGAAACAGGAATTCCCCTCTCGCCGAATTTTAATCGGGCCTTAATTTTCGGCGAAATGGGATTTTACGAAGCAGGAAGACACCCTCTCCCTCACTCCGTCCTGTCACTCCTTTCCCTCCCTCCTTTATTTTTTTCACTCTCTACCCTCCTTCCCTTCCTCCTTCCCTCCCTTCTTCTGCCTCCCTTTTAATTTTTGTGCTAGATCCCCCTCTACAATTTTCTTCCGGAATGTTTCATTTTCATTCTCTACTATGACACAATTTTTCGTTGATCGATAGTGTGGTTGCATGTTTCTCATGTTGCATTCTTTGTTTGTTTATAAAACGCATTATGCAATGTAAAATACAGTACACACACCAAAAAGAGTTTCCAACAATTGGATTTCTAACAATTTCCGAGATATGTACCTTAATTTTCGGCCCAAATATATACCCGATATGATCTGGAAAAAAGTCCCTCCCTGAGTTATACTTGGCCATCATTTAAAATTTCATCAAATTCGGTTCAGTAGTTTTGACGTGTTGTTATCGCAAAGAAACCCCAACGAGTCGCGCAACTAGCGATGCTCACTTTGTCGCTCCGCTCCTAAAATGGTAAGGGTCCTTGTGCACTAAGGCCACACGTGCACTGAGTGGCCAGGTCGCGCGGCCAGTGGTCGTCGCGGCCAAAAAACACGGCGACGGGCCACGCGGCCACGTCCGGTTTTCATTGATAATTCTCGATCACGTAGTGAAAAATGAACCTGGAGCAAGTATGGTCGCTCTGTGGCCGCCTGCACGCTGCCAGGACCCCAGTGGCTGCGGCGACAGGTTGGCAGCTGCGGCCAAGTGCGCGTTGAGCATTCTCGTTGGCCGCAGTGACCTGGCCACGCAGCTTGGCCGCTGTGTGCGCGGTGGCCCTAAGTGACCAGGTCACGCGACCAGGTCGCTGGGGCCAACAAGAATGCTTACGGTAGACGTAACACTGCGCACTTGGCCGCCGCGGCCAGTCAGTCACAGAGGGCGACCATATTTACTCTTGTGTTCATTTTTCACCACATGATCGAGAATTATCAATGAAAAATTTTTGGCCACGACGACCACTGACCACACGACCTGGGCTGCACCCAGTGCACGGAGGCCCTAAGTTGCGACACAGTGATTCCTTTCACACCCTGTCATTTGCTGTTTCGTCTTTTTCTAGCTGCGATAATGCATTACGAAGTATCGTTGCCTAAATGAGCCCAAATTACCGTTTCTTGCGCACCGCTGATTTGTAGACTGTAACTAAAACTTTAAATTCTCTTTTTATCTTTTATTTAGATGTCTGTTTCTCCTCTGCTGTATTGGGCTCATTCCGTTTTACCGCAGCAATTGCAAGGATGCTGAACATCGCTGCCCCAACTGCGATCATTTCCTAGGAAAATACAAGTTGCTACGTGGTTGACCGAAAAACAACACTTGAGGAGGATTTGGCAAGAGTGAAAGTCATTAGCTCGAATTGGTAATAAATTGGTCGAATTTGTAATAAGTTTCACGAGTTATAGCTTTACATTCGTAATAAAGGTGCAGTTGGAATGTTCTTCTCTTTAATGTTCAGCCAGTGCAATTTGTTGAATCAGGAGTGGTATACAAGTATACAAGAATTTATCTTGGAACCCAGATTTTCGAAACACCGATTAACCGATCCTTGATTAACCAAACATCAGATGAATAAAAAAAAAACTGTACAATTTTAAAACCTAAGCTCTACGTATAATTACACAAGAGGTCTGGTATTGCCTCGGCAGGCATCGACATCATGCACCAGCAACGGCACCACACTTCTTGTGGAAGGAAAAGTGTTGAGGGAAAGCTTTTTAGGGCAGCATGTTCTGGAAGGGGCAGCTTCGAGACCACCTTTAGCCTTATTTATTTCCGCCAGCATGAAAATGAACATTTGGCTAGCAGAATATAATAAAAGTATTATTAGAAAGGGGGAATCATTAGCCTTGGGGGGGGGAGGTAATTTGAGACACATGATGCGCTGGTATTTATAGCAGCGGGGGATGTGAGTCACAGATGCGCTGATTAGTGAGCAAAGCAAACTAATATCAGCGTTTGTTAACCAGTGAGCGCAACAACGTGTTGCAACCCGCGGATCCAACACCACCCGTGCGTCAGGAAATTTTTTATATATTTTTTAATACAACTATTAAAAGTACTGTACTACACTTATACTATATAGGTAAGATTACGCTCCCTTATTAAAAAAGTAACTGATCATTCCAGTTGTAATTACCTTTTGCATACATTCTGATAATATCTCTGTTTCGGTTGAGCCAGTGATCACGTTTCACATGGCCAGTGGTTACTTTCTATTTTTGGCGTGACTGCAGAAGAGAAGGAATGGATGACACAGCTATAGTACCGTTGTGGGTCGGTTTCCAACTCTTAATCGTGGCTCCGTAATACCCCTGGATTGGTCTTTCAAAAAAAAAATATCGTCAAAATTGATAAGCAATTGAAAGTTGTTCAAGAAGTTTGGTTTATTGCCCAAAACAGGGTGCTTTAAACACAATGGTGATAGATACTGGCGGTATGGTGCAACTTTTTGGTATTTTAGCAATTTTGGTGGTATGCTGGTAACACGTTTTCTTGTCTTTTGAGTGTCTGGTGACCAAGATACAAAGGAAAATGCTACCGGGCAGGAAACCAAGGTTGAACAGCAAATTATCGATGTTGTTGGAGTCTGAGAAAATATGACTAAATTATTCGAAGCATATATACTTAAATGTGTCAAATAGGGCACTTTCAACAAATTTCTAAAAACCGACATGGCGTTTGGGGCACAAGTGTACGCCCATCCGGACCCACCACTCCCCTCTCCCCCATCTTGTAAGTGTTTACAAGGTTTTGAAGTTGTTAATTTCGCTGCTGTTCTTCTAACTTGGTGCTCCTATGAAAATTTTTCATCTTTCAAGAGTTTAAAAAAATGTTAAAGGCGTGGGGCATAATACACATGAATTGTATTAGGTGTGGAAAAATGTATTCACCGAATCATAAGTTAACGTTGACTCTAATCAAACTGAATTTTAAAGATCAGTTTGGTTGTTTACAAGAACATCTTTTAAATCTGCCTTGTTATTTGTTTTCTCCTTTACAACTTGGCACGTTTTCCACGTAATTGAGAATTTCTATTGCTCACGAAAACTACCTGTTAATTTAGCGTTCTTGCTCTCGAATGCTGCTTTTCCATGGAGTCGAAATTGTCTTAAACCAGCCAGATCGTAAGCCCTAAAGTGGGGATGCGCGCTTCCACCCCATATAAGAGCCAAAAGGCGAAAGTGTCCCTCTTTTTTTCGAGCTGTCGTCGTGTTAACACGTCCGGTTTTCCCGCACTGCGAAAGTGATTTCAACTCAACGATGGTGAAAGCAAGAGGCACATCGAAAGCTTCTTTCCGGAAGACTTCTCTCCTGCCCAGTCTTCTTCTTCGGGATCCTTCATGTGCAGTCAGCACTGCTGTTGTTGTTGTTCTTGTTGTTGTTGACAATCTGCCTTCGCCTCGTTGAACCAGAACTCAACACCGCCCGTCTCGCTATGATCATCGTCTTGTCGGTGTGTTCTCTCGATGCGGTTCCTTCTGGCAGCGACGGTCACTCTTCTCCTGCGAAAATCTTTTGCTGGCTCATTAAACAACAAAATTATACTTACCAGTTTGCTGCAGCAATGTAAAATTCGTATAAAATCGGATTCATGGGTAAGTCCAGTTTACTGTACAATTAACTCCTTTGCTGAAATGTTGTCAGTATTTAGAGTCGCCATCCCCAAACTATGAAACTTGCACCCTGACCGGTGAACTACGGATCAAGCCAACTAACATGATAGGAACCCAAGAAATACCATATCTTTAACTTTTTTTTTTAAATTAAGTTCGTTTGAGTCTTAAGTCAGCCGAAGGAGTTTAATGCTTGTATGCCTGAACCGGCTCAATTTTGAACATTACCAGACTTTTGGAGAGGAGGAAATATCTGGTCAAGGAAGGAGCCAACTATGACTACATTTATTCAGAGTTAGTGATCTAATTTAACATAATGTCTTAATTAGTATCAACAGTGTAGCAATAGCTGCTTTCCATCCCTGACTTTTCGAGTTGTGTCAAAAGGGGAGTTTTATGTACTGTATTTTTTTTTTTTTTTTTTTTTGGGCGTTATCGAGGTTGTTTGAGTCGGAAAAAGATGACTATATTATTCAAAGCTTGTGTGACAAAAATAGCACTTTCAATAGTTAAAATTTATAAAAAAAACGACATGACTTTTGGGGCACAAGTTTACGCCCACCCAGAATCAGCCACCCCGCGCCCCCCCCCCCCCCCAACACGTAAGTGTTTACAACGTTTTGAAGTTATTAGTTTCCCTGCTGTTTTGCAGTTCTATTAGGATTTTTCATCCTGCAGGTGTTACAAAATCCGCCTGACGTCATCCGCCTTCGCCTCGTCAAGGGCCTGTGGGGATTACAACTAACCACCGCCCGTCTCGCAGTGATCATCATCTTTGTCGGCGTCTTCCCTCGACGCAGCTTCTTCTGGCAGTGATGGTCGCTGTTCTCCTGCGAAAACCCTTTTCATGCTCGCCCGCCCAAACTAGTCGCTGGCCTATAGGCCAGCGACTAGTTTGAGCGGGCGAGCTGTAGACGGCATCGTAGTAAATACTACCACTTCTACTCTCGTCCAAAGCAGCCCGTCGTCTCCTCCTGCACCTCATCTTCTTCCGCTTTAATCTGAGCTTCACAAGATCAAGGTGACCTAGTGGAAATGGAAACTTAAAGTAAAGAATCTCGTAAAGAATCCAAGAACCTGAAGCTCTCTTGACACCCCCGAAGGTTCTTTGGGACTTTTCTTCTTGTTCGTCCCATCAATTTAGACGTCCCTCTCCCAAGCTGGTTAAGGTTCCAGACCAGCCATTATCTAAGGAAAAACATAGTGAATTCTCTGACAGAGCAAAATGCCGGCGTCGTAGTACTCCTGGTTCTGCCAGGATTATTTCACTGACGACCTGATCGACGCTAACAATATTCACGATCTTTCCTTCAAACGTCGGCCTTCTCAGACATGATTCCTCTCCAAAAGACGTCACGGTATTCCACAACAGCATGACTCTCCATGCGAAAGCCGCTTATGGTTTTCTAACCTCATATTTTTGTCGTCCTCATGTAGCTTCCCTTCATCACCTTCACTTTAGACGAAGCGATAGCCACCATCGCTCAGGTAAAAACCGCCATATTCCCCACCGGCATTTTCAGTGAAAGTATAGCAGCAAAGGCGGCAGCTACAGAGCACCTTTGCGTAACAGAACGCATCATTCGCACAGGACGTAGGACCTGCTCAAGACAGTTGAAGACATTGCCCCTGACTGCTTCTTATATAAACCATCTTCCAATGAAGCTGAACCCTTAAAGAATAGGGGCTTAACCACCAGATTTGGCTTCGGTCTACGCGATAACCCTGAACAGCGATCTGTTTTAGGCCAATCTTACCACCTTTCACATCACTTTTTTGCGCAGTGGTACCTCTTACGTGGTAAAAGGGAACCCTTGGAATTAGATAAAGACCCTCCACCACCGTGTCCAATAAGAAAAAAAATTGGTTCTTTAAACCTTTTGGCGATAACTCCGCCAACCCTAAGCATTTTAAAACCTACGCTCAGTCTGAATTTTTGACTGCTGAAGCCAAAATGGATTTTGGTACAGGAATGCAGATTACGAAAAAGGTATTGAAGTCCAATCCTCTGTTTTGGGAGACAACGACAAGTTCTTATGTCTTGGCATTCGGGCTGCTTCCCAAGCTCACGTCCTTAACACTGTAGCCAATGCCTCTGCAAAAAACGTTCAAAGCTGACTCCAAACGTCTTGTTTTTTCTCTTCAGTGTGAAGTTTTCAAGTAAGCTTGTATCGTCACATTCCATTCTATTAACTGGCTTCATTAGCTCCACACCTGATGTCTCCCGCAAGCCAAAAGAAAACAAGCCGAAACAGCAGTCAAAGCCTTACTATAAAGCAATCTTCCAATAACCTTTTAATAAGCAGGGTTACAGGGAGAAGTGGAACAAGCAAGGAACCCATCAAAATAAGACGAGTCTTATCCAAACCGGATTTCGAATGATCAGTACTTTCGTGGCAAATCATCGAATCGAGGACGAGACAGGGGTAACAACCACTGTTAAACCCCTAGTCCCTACCAACGAAATCGTTACTCATCCCCCAGCAACTCGAGAAGCAAGCCTCGCAATAACCAATGACATGAACCCTCCACCTTTCCTTCCCAGTAGGCGGTCGTCTTCGTCATTTCCTACCTGCCTTGCAGAAAATAACTCCGAATTCGCAAATTCTTTCCTTAATCAGTGAAGGCTTTCGTCCAAGTTTCAAAAAGCTTTCCTGCACTTGTCACTCCGCCCCGTGAGAATTTGCCCCACACGCCTCGGAAAAACTCTCCCCCGAAGTGCAAGACTTCCTTCTCAAAGACGCTATAACAAAAAGCGGAGATCCTCTTCGGCCAGGATTTTGCAGCTCAATTTTCCTGCACCCATTCAAGTTAGGCGGAGGAAGACTCAACTTCAATTTAAAACCCTTAACCAAAAAGATGAAAAACGCACACTTCAAGGTGGAAACTTTAGAATCCATTCGACTAACTCTTCAGCCGAACGACTGGACAGTCTCCATAGACATACCTACACATTCCCTTACATCATTCGGTACGTCATCTGTTCCACGTCGTGTACGACAGAGAAATTTACGAATTCCAATGTCTTCTTTTCAGCCCGAACACAGCTCCAAGAATCTTCACGCTGGCTTTAAAACCAATCTTAGCCTTTCTACACCAAACCCAAATTCCCGCAAATGCTTACCTAGACAATCGGCTTGGGAAAAAATCAAATACACAACTTCTCGTCGACAATCTGCTCGTGCTAATAGGCTGTGACGACATCATCTCACAACGGCAGCAAAAGCCACACACGCACTCAAACATAAACAGATTCATGTTTATGTGCTAAAATGACGCGAACTAAATTTAGATAAGGCTTAAATTTTAATATTTATACCAAAAAAGATTGTTAAAAAGACATATGATCTCTAGTCATTATGTAACGGAAGCTAAGCATGTTGGGTTCCGGCGAATTTAAGTCACACATTGTCCTTCAATTATTACGCAACTAAAGCTGAGCAAACTTATTTATAGTGTTTATTTTTTTTTTCAGTAACTGAACCTATAACACTCTTGGTTTGGCCCGATTCCTGTCAAGGGTCTGTGCCTTTTTTCCATCCTCTTCCGTGTTTATACTACGAAAAAGGACTCTTCACTTACTACGAAAATGGAGAACTATTGGGCAAATGCCTAGTCACTCAAGTAACTGCCGGGTTTTTGCAGATTGCTCTTTAAGGAGCCTCTAAATGTGTTTCTTAAGCGACCAACATAGTATTTTAACTTTTTCTTGAATGCTTTTTGTATTATTATTATTATTTTAATTTTTTATTATCTTTACTAATATTGACAAAACGTTTTGGCCAAGCTTTAAACTACGATAATTTTTTTATTTTATATTTTATTATTTTAAGAAACATTGACAATGATAGCCGGCTTTTCCCTTCATTTGTCCCTCACGTTTGTGCGATGTCATCGGGGACCATTGTGTCCCCATCCACCAATACCATCTAGCCTTCATCTGCAGCTGAGCCATCATCTTCGTTTTAAACTTTTGTAATTTATAATTTTTAGTTTTAACTTCGGATAGCAGTTAGTGACCACCAGGTCCTTCCCATTCCGGTTGCGTTTGCAACGAATTTACATTATTATTATTTACATGTAAAATTTTTACATGAGTTGTGCAGTGTTGGCTGCACGCTGCCAGTTGAATTGCGATGTAATAACTTGTTAAAAAGGAGACAATAGTTCTAAATTTGCCCCCTAGATTCCACCACCTTCTACTACATTTGTCTTTACTGTCTTGCAAGGCTTATTGCAGAGGATTGAAACTCGCTAAATGTGGGATGTGTGTGTGTGTCTGGCACCCATGCTTGTAATTTTGTCACAAATGTGCTATCGGGTACGAAATTATTTGAGTTAGACAATGAAAGTTGTTATGCAAATTTTTTTTCGACATATTTTTGATAACTGAGTGGTGCCAAGTGCCAAATCCATATGGCAAAAAAATAATTTCCTGAACTGGACTTTCGTGTGTTGCAAAGTGCCTTACATTTCGCGATTTAGTTACATACCTAACATACCTAGTTGCATAACTACAAGGTGCACTACATAAAAATGGAGGGGAAAACAACGGAAGAGCGGATTTCTTAGACTTAAAATAACGTTGTTTTCTCCAACAACAAAAATCGCGCGTTTTAGGTCTAAGAAATCACTTTCACAGCGTCGGCTTCAGTATGACGCCCTTCTGTTTCTCTCTGCAGTGCCCCTTGCAGCTAACCCGTTAAGACTCCAGCATAGATTTATATACAATAATACTACGTCGTGTCACTACTCTATTATTAATTTTTAGTGGCCTAAACTGATCGCATCAGATGCCTTACGACAAAACTTTTTCGTAAGGTGTTATGTTCGATGCGATGTGCGGCTTGCCTAAATATGCACAACAACATAACGAACTTAATAAACTGAAACGATGAACACGATAAAACACTAAGTTTTGTTCTAAAATTTCAATAGGGTAGTGACACAACGTTGTATTATTGTATATAACTCTATGCTGGAGCCAGTAACTGGGATAGCTGCAAGAGTTACTGAAGGGGAAAAAAAAGGGCGTGTTACTGAAGACAATGCTGTTAAGAGTGGATTTCTTAGGCGTATAAGGCGCAATTTTTGTCGATTTGTTGGCAGTTGCAGACATTTTTAAGCAAATGGAATCTTTATTTTCCAATTACAACCTAGCAGCATAAGGGATTGGAGAAAACAACATTTTTTAAGCCTACGAAACCCGCTCTCAAAGCACTGCCTTGACTAAAAGTGCCGTGGTTTAACCCGCCATTTTAATCTAGTGCCCCTTGCAGCTATCTCTCGTGTAGCCAATATGACGTCACATGACGCTGCTCTATATGTAAAAACGCGTTAAGACAACTCTCCCTCCCGCCTTTTGTCTTATCGGATGTACACGGTTTTGTTTTTTGCTCACGACAGGTGGTTCAACTGCATACAAAACTCCAAAATAGTTGTACTAAGTTGAGAACTTCAGCGTTTAAGTTAAAACTTAAATCATCGTCTATCTCACTCTTGGCTCAACATCACAACATAACTGCAATGGCACAGGTTCAGAAGTGAGGGTAACGTGGGGTCTGCCGCAGATGACAGATCGAGTTGTTTTTGTCTTAAGACTTAACTTTTGTTACCTTTGCCAGAGGAGGGAATAATGCCTCAAGGCATCTGATGACACGTTTAAGTCATTGGTGTAGTCACCCCATTTAAGCCTATGTTGAAACTGATCGCATCAGACGCCTAAAGACAAAAACATTTTGTCATAAGGAGTTTTGTTTGATGCGGAGTGCAGCTGGTCTTAGCCTAACCACCGCTAATTGAAGGATATCAACAACAAACCTTGCCAACCAGGCAGGGTAAGAATGATATATTCATTTGAACGTAGCCATTTTGGGGGGCAGAATGTTACTGCAGCTTCTTGCGTTTTCCCAAACAATTGCAGGAGATTCACTACGAATAATGGTAAATCGCATCCAACTAATGATTTGAATTTACTCAGTTTGCTCACAGGTCCTTCCTAAATCTCCACATATGTGCAAAAAAAAAAAGTCCGCTACTGCACACAGTCTGGTACTGCCAATCACTGCACACTCGATATAGCTTTAATAGATCATTTCTAAGGCAAAACAAGAGTTATAAGTGCCCAACAAACTACTCTAAATCCTTGCTGGTAAACATTTGTTATGTTGCAGATGTTCCTATGTATATGTAAACTTATTTTTTTTTGGCCTTTCGTTCAAAACATGTCCGTTTAACGGAAATGAAATCATCTTGAATGCACCTGAGGGATTGTGGGAGCAACTTAATGACAGCTGCCTGCAAAGGGGGTTGATTTTTGTGGAATTTTGGGCATGCGCGAGGCACAGTTTATCAACCGATTCTGGATGGATTATCGACTAACTCTGGATGGAGCCGTCAGTCATTCGTTCTTTCATCAGACAATTTTGGAACGTTCGGTTGAGGTTTCTGTGCATTGATGGTACCAAACTGTCTTCAGAAGTGTGTGTATGCTTCGCATACAGGTTGGTCGTTTTGGAAGGAACTGTCGCAGTTTACTCAGTTTATTCAGGTTACTGGCAAAGAGTAAAAACCTCTGTAAATGTGTTCTATTTTATTTGTACTGCTATCCTTGCTTACTATGATTTCTTTTATACGATTTTCAGTTGTACCCTCATTTTTCCTTGGCTCTGTTGTTGCTGTTATATCCTGTTTCGCGTCAACGATTGCAAAGAAGCTAGACACTCCTGCTCGAAATGTGGACACATGATACGAACTTACAGAAGACTGCTCAATGGTTTAATGACTGAATACATATTGAAACAAAAAAAAAATCACCATTTTAAAATCTATGTAGGTAATGACGAGGCACTTGTTAACAATCCGTTCTCGGCCGTTATTTTAAGCGCTTTGTAAATTCAAAGCATTTAGTTTAAGCACTGTAGTAACTCAAGCAAGCCACTAGTGTGAGCGTTGTATTAATTAAAGGTCACTAGTGTAAGTCATTGT
>JAHWFP010030462.1:25620-35813 GCA_023313725.1 Lithobius niger
GACTAAGTGTAGGTTGCGGTGTTGTTTGGCAACCTGGTAGAAGGAATGTTCGAATGAGATTAAGAGTAACAGTTGAAAATGTGCACTAGGATACAAGAAAAATGCCGAGTTGTTAAGGTTACTGTGTTTGGCTTTCTTTGTGAAGGGTTCCAGTGACACTGAAGAAAGCGTGTAAGAACGGACCAGTGGTTAGCAGCAACGTCGCCAAACCGAGAGAATGCCGAGAGAACCGGATTGAATCCCACGACTGACACACCTCATACAGCTGAAGGCTCGTTCTTCTTTACCCCACATTAATACTCTCCATAAATGGGACTTAAGTCACTAGACATAATTCGGGACTGAAAGGGTTATGTTGCTAAATGCAGCCAAAAAAAATAAATGAACTACTGCTGCTGATGATAAACATTTTTACGAGCTAATGACGAATCCTTTTCCAAGATTTCTAGATAAAGCATAAGGCTGGTTTCCACTGCATCTTCATATGTTGCGGTGAGATGCTGGTGTAAGTTGAGTTTACAAAGGTTCAGTAGCTTAACACTGGTTTACGCAACAGTTTCATAAGTTGCAGCGAGATGCACGTATGAGTTGAGTTTACGCAGATTCAGTGATTTGTTTTCACAGCAGGTTCATAAGTTGTGGCGAGATGCTGGTATAAGTTGAGTTTACGCAGGTTCAGTAGCTTAGCACTGATTTCCACTGCAGTTTTAAAAGTTGCAGTAAGATGCAGGTATACGTTGAGTTTACGCAGGTTCAGTTAGCATAAGGCTGGTTTCAATTGCATATTCATAAGTTGTTTTTACGCAAATTCAGCCGGCTTAAGGTTGGTTTCCACCGGACGTTCATAAGTTGTTGTGAGATGCTAGTATTAGTTTGAGTTTACGCAGGTTCAGCTAAATTAACGCTAGCTGAGTCTGCGTAAACTCAACTGATACCTATTAAATTAATTTTTAGGTAATCTCCACAACAGACAAGGAAATCTTGATATTTTTAATTAACCTGTGTTTAATGGGTTTTGGCAAAACCTAGTTCCAATACAACAAGTGCCAGTTCTGCTGAATGAGTAACGAGTAGCCTACACCGTGTATTTTGTGGCTCCACACGCCTAGAACAAAAACCAATCATGCTTGAAACACGAGATTCGAGTAAACTGATTTTAGATGCCTCCATGGTATGTGTATAAAACATCTTTTCGGAATACAGTTCCACTTAATTTGGAACAATTCGACGTTTTTACGAAACAATCCACTGCATCTAACATTTACTCGAGTTTCGAATAAGTGTTTGATGAAATAAACGAAACCATTAAGAGAGCCACCTAAACTCAACAAACGCATAAAGAGTTGTTGCTTTATCGACCAAAATCAACATTCTTAGATCCCTCATGCATTGGTACGTGTATAAATTATCCTTTGGGTATACGGTCCAGTTAATTCGGAACGATTCTTTTTACGAAACAGACCACAAAACCCAAGATTCACTTGAGTTTCAAAAAATAGTTTGATGAAATAAACAAAACCATTAAGAAAGCCAGCTATACTCAACAAACCCATAAAGAGTTATTGTTTTATCTACCCTAACAACCTTCTTAGATCTCCCCGTGCTTTGATACGTGTATACATTAACCTTTGGTACGTGTATAAATTAACCTTTGGTAATACAGTTCAGTTAAGTCAGAATGTTTCTACGTTTTTACAAAACAGCCCACAGCATCCAACATTCACCTGAGCTTCGAAAAACAGTTTGATGAAATAAACGAAACCATTAAGAAAGCCCAACCAACCCATAGAGAGTTGTTGCTTTATCGACCCAAAATAACCACCTTAAATTCCCCCCTGGCGTTGGTACATGAATAAATCATCCTTTGGGAATACAGCCCAGTTAATTCGGAATGATTCTATTTTTTTTTACGAAACAGACCACAGCAACCAGCATTCACTTGAGCTTCGTAAAACAGTTTGGTGAAATAAACGAAACCGTTTAGAAAGCCACCGAAACTCAACAAACCCATAATAAACAGTTGTTGCTTTATCGATGCAAAACAAAGTTAGGGATTCCCACCACCATCTGCACTCGATATATATCAAATGCCAAGTTGATACCAGAAGGTTAAATAAAAAATCTGAATATTCCTTATTTGTGTTGTTTTCAAATAGTTAATTTAACGTTTTAGGTCTTAGTTGGTGGAGTTACTTAGCGTTTGATATAACCACTTAAAAAGTCGAAAAAACTTGATGGAATTTTGCTCTAGTTTGTTTTGAGCTGTCATCATGTATTTTATTTTTTTTATCGTGTTGCCGTTCGCATTTGCCAGTGATATGTTCCAAATTACAGGATAAAAAAGCCGAAGCTTTGGCTTTGACACTGCGATAAAACATTGAAAAGAGCCATAATAACAGATTTTGTCATTGTCGGCCATGTTTGTGCTTAGTAAGCTGCACATAACGTCGTTTTTAATCTCAGGTTGACAAAACTATATAAAAATATCCTTGCGAAGCTAGATTCGCACAAGGGATGTTTTAAAAGTTCAGCGGCTTGCTTGCTGAGTGCTAAGTTTGCTTGGTATCTGCTTCCTCCGCTTTTCTCATTTTCAACCTGAGTTTAAAAACGACGTTATTTGAAGCTTACTAAGCACAAACATGGCCGACAAAATCAGTTGTTATAGCTCTTTTCAATGTTTCATCGCATTATTAGTAGCGTTCAAGGTGATTACAGAAAATACTAAGCAATTGAACTGCTGGCAGCTATCAATATTGCACTTATCACTCACGTATCGTCTAGGTTTATCGCGTGTATGGTGATAGTAGCTCTGCGGGAATGGCGCATGCGCACATCGTACCTCATATTAGGGATGTTTTAAAAGTCAGAGGCTTGCTTGCTGAGCGCCGAGTTTGCTTGGTCTCGGCTTCCTTCGCTTTACCCATTTTTAGGATGAGATTGAAAACGACGTTGTATGAAGTTTACTAAGCACAAACATGGCCAACAGTGAACAAATCAGTTATTATATCTCTTTTCTCTGTGTTATCGCATTATTGGTGGCGTTCAAGATGGTGAGGGTAAAAAGTACGCAATTGAACTGCTGGCAGCTATCAATATCGTACTCATCACGCACGTATCATGTAGATTTATCGCAAGTATGATGATTGTTGCCATGCGGCAATGGTACATGCGCACATCGTGCCCCCACATTGGCTGCGTAAGCTTAGCTAACTCGGCACCCATTTTCCTCGCTTACTTGGCCCACCAGCGAAGCCGCTGATTTTAAAAACTTCGGAAAGATTTCTCAGCGGCAAGCGGTTTGAATCAAAAAACGAGAAAGTATGCCTCACTTCCAAGTGACTCGCAAGCCACTGACTTTTAAAACATCCCTATCGGCTGTTGGGCCCGCTCCTCTTTGTCTTTTTTATAAATGATCTTCAATGTGAAAATCTTGAGATTCAACAAGGAAAATTTGCAGATCATCTAAAAATACATGCAAAAATCACAAACTCCCAATAACATGAAACATTACAGGGTAGTATTGATTACGTCGGAAATTGAGCTGACCAGCGGCAATTGCCAATATCAATCGCTAAATGTTAGGTGTCTGCATATTGGCAAGGGAAATCATGACTTTGAATATGCCTTACAAGGGGTACCTTTACCTCACGTTGACTCAGTAAAAGATTTGGGTATTTGGTTTAACAGGGACCTTGGTTCAACCATGCATTGTAACTACATTGCAGCCCAAGCAAATCGTCGTTTGGGACTGGTAAGGTGGGTTTTTACCTCAGGTTGTGCTTACACTAAACTATGGGCAGTTAAGGTCTATGTGAGACCAATTTTGGAGTATGCGAGCCCTGTTTGGTCCCCCAACTTACTGAAGGATATTGACAAATTGGAGTCAGTCCAAAGGCGTTTCACTAAATCTATCACAGAGCTGTGCCGTCTGCCTTACAGTTTACGACTGAAGAGACTTAACTTAGACTCCCTCGAGCTATGCAGATTGAAGACCAACCTGATACTAACTTTCAAAATTTTAAAAGGACTTTTGTCTCTCGATCTCTCGCTATTTGATCTGAGCGAGATTACTTGGACTAGGGGACACAATATCAAGCTTGTTGTGCCCAGATCGAGACTGGCCTGTCGATCAAATTTCTTTGCAGTGAGGGTGGTTCGTGCTTGGAACTTGCTGCCAAATGAGCAAATTAATTTGCAAGGTGTAAACTCCTTCAGAAGATCGCTTCATATAGTGGGTTTATCATGTTTTCTCAAAAGAAATTTTCATAACATCTAATTTACGCATTTTTATATTGACAATCGGCCTTTATTGGCCGTGCCCTTTTCTGTTCTGATGTCATTTGCTTTTTCTTTAAGCGAACTATTAGTGATCATTGATCCTTGTCCTTGCTTCGCAACGAAATATTTTTTTTTAATGTGACAATTTACTTACGTTAAGACTTTTAAACTCTTTACATTTTTTGCATATTTTATTCATTGTTTTGTTTTTGACAAATGGCCATCCACCCTTCTTTTCCATTCGACTGGCGATACCATAGGGTGTAACGGCGGACGCTACGACGGCTTAGGTGCTTGTAGCGCCCCCGGTTTCTCTGGTGTACGTGGAGTTTCAGCTTGAGGTTAATCGGTGTTAATGACGACTTTTTACGTTATTCAACACAGCATGGACACTGTCCCAGCATGGGGGATGAAGCGCCGGTCCTAATTAAAGGGGCCTAACCTTAAACTGTGGGTATCGCTGCCACCAACTGTTTAACTAGCTAAAATCTAAAGATGGGCTACATATTTAATTTTACACTAAAATACAATTAATCAATTCTAGCAAACGACTGAAGCTTAAAACTCCTGGTTTTATTTTAGCAACAGAGAATGAAAAAAAAACACTTTACATTATGGTTTGCTTCTGAAAGCTTTTGAGTACCAATTATTTAAATAGGCAACAAGTCGAAATTACAAAAGTAGCAATTTACAAAAATCAAACAAACAACGCTTGTGTTTGAGTAAACAATTAAATTTTCACATTTAGAAAAAGTAAATCATGGGTGCTCCCGGAGACACCCGCAAGACTTGACAGCCGCAACTGATAGTAGTCTATCCGACAGTATGTTTCTACATGATCAACCGTCCACAGTTATGTTTCTAAGTTTCCAAGTACAAAAAGATCAACCTCCCTCAGTTCCCTCGAGAACTGTTTTAAGTTATAAAAAGCCCGGCAATTTTACACTTAGGCATCAGTTTGTTTCAATTTGACTTCCACAAAGATCAAACCGTCAAGTAGTTTAAGTTAAAATTACATTTAAAATAAACTGGAAAAGTTGGTTTTTAGTAAGCGAACCACTCTGACGTTATGGGGTGAAGAAACCTAAGATGCCGCTACAGGCGTCACCACCATAATTTTCCCTGGCTAGAGAGTGAAGTTTACAATTAAACTAAAATTTAGAATATGGAGGTCCTAAATTAAACTTTCAAAAGCTAAACTATAACATACGAACCACTACCATCGTGCCCGGCATGGCATTCTCCGGACATGGCGTCTCCACTCCCGACTGGCGTGACCGGTCTCTAGCTTGAGATCTGTGAGCTGTGCTGTGGATGCTTTGAGCTGATCTTCAAACGTACTTTAATGGTTCTTCCTGGTGGAAAGTTCGGATTTGGGCTTCCCCAAGTGTCTTGTATTTGGACAGGCTATGTATGTAGAAAGTTTGAGCCGATTTGGTTCATTATTAAAGAAACGGCATTTGGTGCCTCAGAAAAAAAATTTCAAATTTTTGGTGGCGCTCGTTTACAAGGGGACCTTTGTGTCCCTGGCAGGTCTAACCTTGCTGGTAAGGCAGTTGAGATCCTAATCCACCTTTCTTAATTTAAGCCCACCTTTCCATTGGTCATACAATTAAAAAATAATAATTTTTACCTATACGCAAGCTTTTTAAATTGTATCTTGTATTAGTTTTTACTTTCCCCCTTCGCATTCCCTATCTTTCAAGGTTTTTTTTTTTTAGTTTTTATTTACATACATCTTAAATGCAGCCCCTGTTAAGGCTGGCAGTCAGTGATCCCCGGGATCCTTGCCAGACCTGTTAATCCGGCAACAAAATGATTATTATTATTATTATTATTTTATTATAACAAATAAAATACACAATATACATGAAAAAAACACAATAAAAGATATAAGTAAGCTTGATAAGAGAAAAAAAACAAATAAAAGGCAGGAATGGATCACGATTGAACTTATCGAACGTATAGATTATAAAAATGCATTATGGAATCAAATCAGAAAAAGTTCAGGTAGAAATGAAGAATTAATAAAAACTTATAAAACAGTTAAAAAAGAAATAAGTAAGCAAATTAAAGACTGCAAGCAACGATACTATAATGATAAATTAAATAAACTGAAGGAGAATAAAAATACTTTATGGGAAGTAATAGATGAGGTTTTGTGTAAACAAAAGAAGGCAAATATTGACGTTTTTGTGAGAGAAACATTCAGATCAGAGACATTAAATGAAACAGCAAATGATTTTAATGATAATTTTTTTGCTCAAATTCCAAAGTTGAGAGAAAGTGATAAAGAAGAATACGAAGAATACAAACTCGGGAATTATCATAAAAAAATACAAAAAATAGGAAACTCAAAAAAACAACACGAGTTGTAATACATTGTTTGTAGAAATAGCAGAAGAAAATGAAATATTAGTAATAATAAATGAACTAAAAAACACAAGAGCGACAGGGATTGATAAAATTCAGGCTGATCATGTAAAACAATCGAAAGTAAATACAGCTAAAGCACTCAAAGTATTAATAAACAGCATGATTGAAAAGGAAATATGGCCAAAGAACTTAAAAACACAAATAATAAGACCAATCTACAAGAAAGGAGTGAAAACAAATAAAAATAACTTTAGACCTATCGCATTACTCTCCATTATAGACAAAATTGTAGAAAATTTTTTGCAAACAGAATAAGAAGTTTTTTTTTAGAAAAAATGAAGTTATTAAGCAAAAATCAGTACGGATATACAAAAAATATACGTAGAAATGATCTACTAGTTGCAATTAATGAAATAATAATGCAAGCATTAAATGATGGAAAATATGTTGGGGTAATATTAGTCGATTTGCAGAAAGCTTTTGATACTTTCGATCAAAATATACTTTAAAAAAAGTGTGAAATGCTAGGATTAAGAGGAAAAATTTATAATATTATTAAAAGCTACCTGCAGGACAGAAAATCAACAGTGCAAATTGGAGGAATTAACAGCGAAATACAACCTGTAAATTTTGGAGTACCACAGGGATCAGTATTAGGACCTCTATTATACTTAATTTATACTAATGATATTTTACATAACATTCAAAGCACACAAATTTATTTATTTGCAGACGATACAATACTAATTTCAATAAACAATAAATATATAGACATGATGAAAAATTTACAATATGATTTTAACTTATTAAACGACTGGTTTATTACAAATGAATTATTCCTCAGCAAAGATAAAACAATTCAAATGGATGTAACTGTACCAAAGATGAATAAATATGAAAACATACATATTGTGAAACATTATGGAAATTGCAAAAATTTAATGGTAGATGGATCAATTAACAGATTTAATGATAAATGTGTGTTTTTAGAAAAAAAGCAAGACTCAAAATACCATGGAGTTGAAATTGATATACATTAGAACTTCAAGGCACATATTATAAGAGTAATTACAAAACTTAGAAAAAATCTTACCTAAATTGTATAAATTAAGAAGTATTCTTGATAAAAAAAATAAATAGTGTGTGATGCATGGATTAGCAGTATCTTGAGATATGGGTTAGAATTATATGGGTTCACAGCAGATTATCTTGTTGATACATAGATTACAAAAAGTGCAAAACAAAATAATAAAAATCTTTTTTGAACAGAAAATAAAGAAAACAACTAGTGAAATATACAAAGAGAACAAAATTTTAAAAATAAAAGAATTAAGGGATTATATAGTAATCACAAGGAATTACTATAGCAATGTTAATAAACATAGCAACACCTACAGTTCTAAGCATTCAAGAATAAAAAAGCCATTGTATATACAACCTCGGGTTAATAATGAATATGGGAAGAGAAATAAAATCTGGCACATCTCTAACATTTTTAATAAATTAGAAAGGCATTTACTTCACTACAATAATCTAAATGAACTCAAAAAGCCTCTTCTAGAATATTTATTAGCAATACAAAATTAAATATGGGAAATTGACAGTCGAAGATTATAAGTAAAAAAATTATTTGAATTTGGAAAGACAATAAAAATTAGCAATGGCGAAATGTTGTGCAATAGGCAGAATGTTGCGATATTGTGACAATATGGATGTGAAAACAATGATTTAATTGATCTCACACAAACTATCTACGATAGTTTCGAGGTCTACGATATGTACCATATTGTAATTGTAATAAAGATTATTATTATTATTATTATTAAGCTCAGCAAACTCGGCACCCTTTTTTCTCGCTTAGTTGGCTCGCCAGCCAATGCCAAGCCGCTGACTTTAAAAACTACGGAAACGTATCTCAGCAGCAAGGAACTTGAATAAAGAAACGGAAACGCGTTCCCTGCTTCCAAGTGGCTGACTTTTAAAACATCCCTATAATGTATTCAACAGTAAAAGACATTGCGAATGAAACATAGGATATGATATACTTTATTTAAAATTTGAACAATGTTCAAGTTTGTACAGAATTATTGTCCACAGCCACCAACTTAGAATTTGCAAGTTAAAAATAGTTTTGGGGAGTGCATGGTGCTGAAATTGTAATATTGTTAATATTTTTTTTTCACTTTACAGTCGTTTGTACGTGCCAATAATGCGACCATAAATAATTGTGCCAGTGTAGTAAATCTACAACAAATCAAGGAAAATGGAATTAGGTAGTCTAAAATTATCGACCTGTTAAAAGTTTGTACAGAATTGAAAGATACATCCTCCAACTTTTAATTTCCAAGTTAAAAATATTTTTTTGGGAGTTCATGGCACTGAAATTATATGGAGCCTCTTAATATTACGTGGTAGTAATGCGACCATAACTATTTGGGGAAAAGTTTAATAAATCTTCACAAGACATTAATGAAAAATGAAATTAAGCATTCTCAAATTACGGACCTGTTAAAAGTTTGTACAGAATTACCGGACAGAACCTCCAACCTTTAATTTCCAAGTTTAAATTTTTTTTGGAGAGTTCATGCCACTGGAATTATATAAAGCCTTTTTATATATTTTTTCGCTTCACAGTCGTTTGTACGTGCCAGTAATGCGACCATAACTATTTGAGCAATAATGCGACCATAACTATTTGGGCAAAAGTATAGTAAATCTTTACAAGAAATCAATGAAAAATGGAATACAGCAGTCTCAAATTATTATGGACCTGTTAACAAATTTGTACAGAATTAACGGACATATCCTCCAACTTTTTAATTTCCAAGTAAAAAATATTTTTTAGGGCACTGATATTATATAGAGCCTCTTTATATATATTTTTTTCGCTTCACAGTCATTTGTACGTGCCAATAATGCGACCATAACTATTTGGGAAAAAATGAAGTAAATCTTTACAACAAATCTATGAAAAATGGAATTCAGCAGTTTCAAACGATGGACCTGTTAAAAGTTTGTACATACGCCTAGTTAAAGGACATATCCTCCAACTTTTAGTTTCCAATTTGAAAATATTTTTTAAGGAGTTCATGGCACTGAAATTACATGGAGACTATTATTATTTTTGCTTCACGATCGTTTGCACGTCCCAATCGTGCGACCACGCATTGGACGAAAATCTAGCAAATCTCTGCAATAAGCAACGAAAAATGGAATTCAGCAGTCTCAAATACCAGGTAAAAGTTTGTACAGAATTAAAAGACATATCCTCCAACTTTTAATTTACAAGTTAAAAATATTTTTTTAGGGAGTTAATGGCACTGAAATTATATAGCGCCTTTTAATACTTTTTTTGGCTTCATATTCGTTTGTAGATCCCAATCATGCGACCACAATTTGGGCAAAAGTGCAGAACATCTTTGCAGGCATCAATGCAGAATGGGAATAAACAGCCGCAAATATAGGCACTGCAATAAACAAAAGAGGACAAGCGATTAGTTTTGAATAGTTTTGAGCTCATAACTGGAAGAAAAAAAAAA
>JAHWFP010030462.1:35913-54884 GCA_023313725.1 Lithobius niger
AAAGACAAGCGATTAGTTTTGAATAGTTTTGAGCTCATAATAGGAAGAAAAAAAAAACAATCTTCTTTTACTGTTTAGGAAACCATTACATATCCTTCTGTTAATTATTCGGAGTGTGCTTTTTTTCTCAGAACTAAAATGCTTAAACCACTCTAACCGTGTTGTAAAAACTGCAAATCTACGAGCCACCCTTGAAAGGTCCGTGTACTATATTCATTATGCAAGCCCAGTTTGGTCTCCATACTTTTTGCGTGACATGGATCGTGTTAGATCTCCTCAGCGTGAGCTTCACGAAGTCTCTGGTGGACTTGAACCAACTATCGCACTCTGAACAACTAACAGCCAGAGTAAAACTTAAGACTGTCAAATGCCCTGGTTAAAAGCGTATCCATACCAACTAACCCTTCATTACTTTAGATTTTGACAAATCAGTTTTTCACTAACGGTCATCACTATTGTCGTGCTCCATTTTCGTCATGCTGTTTTAAAAAATATACCCCTAAAATGAAGGTCATTTACTGGTGCGGATTTTTAACTACTAAAGCGTCTCTCTGAAAGTAGAAAGCAGCAACACAGCAGTCACTTCTGTCTCACTTTTCATATAATAAGCCGGTGATAATAGAGAGAAAGAGCTGCACGAATTCCTGTGAGGGTGCGATATCATAAATCGGGTAATATTGGTTAGATTTGCCTGGAGGTCAGAGTAGTTTATGGAAAAATCGAAACAACTTAAAAGGGATGGTAGTCGATTGGGATTTTTTTATCGCATTTTCGCGATGCATGGCGGCATGCATTTTTTAAAGGAATCTCAATTAGCTCTTTGTTTATGATTAGTCCTTCTTAACAGAGACACTTGCATAAAGATTTCAGGAGGTGTGACCTCATAAATCGTTAATATAAATTACATTTGCCTGAATTTCAGAATTATTGGAGCGTAGCTCCGCTATGATTGCACCCCTATGTAATCTTAGACCGCGCATCACGCGAAAGCCACAAGGACTATCCAAACCACACTTTGCATGCAGTAGCACGGGGAGTCTGGACAAGGTTTATCAAAAAAAAAAAATCCGGAATCGAACAAGGGGTCGAGGAACCATCAGGGTGAAAAAATGGAACAATAACCAAGAGCCAAGAGCCAAACAACAACGAGCCAGCGAGGCCATTCCTAATTGTTAAAGTCATCCGATTGTTGATGATAGAGAGGCGAATCATACAACTAAAACTACAACTAAAAACGTATTTTGAAAAGCTTGCCCGATTCCGATTACCGATATTTGCAATACCCCAAGCAGCTGTCTCTTATTATTTAGAAATTACAAGGCAAAATGTTAAATTTTACTAGGGGTTGAGAGTGGTCGAGTTATCCCCACCTTTGGCTGTCATTAGCGGCATGCCACAGGGTTCCATTTTGGGACTACAGGTTTTTCGTCTGTTTCTGAATTAACTCCAATGTCCTGAGACTGCGGTCTTCCAGGAAAACTTTGCCGACAACTTAAACCTCCATGCTCCACTTATCTCCCCTGACGATGATTTAATTTTACAAAGAAGTAGCGATACAGTCCACTATTGGTCCGTCACTTGGCAGCTTCCCTTATCATCCGTGATATGTCATAGCTTTGCCTTGGACAGAAGTCGTGTCCCACATACCTTCTACCTGGGTGATGAGATTCTTGATGAAACGTTTGACAACTTCTGGGATCTTGGTGTTTGGTTTCAGTCCGACTTAAAGTTCACCACACACTTTAACGTTATTGCCACTGCAGCCAGCCGTAGATCCGCCATGGTGCGCCGCTGTTTCAATTCAGGGCATCTTCCGAACCCCAAAAGGCATTCAAGGTCTACGTCCGTCCATTACTTGAGTATGCTAGCCAGGTTTGGTCTCCTCATCTCCTCAAGGATATTGACAGGACTGACTCCGTACAAAGGAAGTATACCGAAACACTCCCGGGCGTGCACAACATGGAATACTGCGCAGCGTCTTAAATTCTCAAACTGGATACCCTTGAGTGAAGCGCCTTAAGGCGGACCTTTTCTTGACTGACAAGATTTTTACACTCTATGCTCCCTATCGACCTTCCATTATTCGAATCGAGTTCTGTTGCTAAGACCAGGGAAAATCGTCTTACGTTGGTCCTTCCTAGATTTCACACCAATATACCTGCATGGAATTCCCTCAGCGACGAAACTGTCTCTGTATTTCAGTCAAAAATAAGCTAACCAAGTGCAATCTCAGTCGCTTCCTCCTTCTCCCCGAACATTCCCAGGCTTTTCCTTAAACCACTACCTTCATCCTCACCTTTTAAAATCTCCCACTCTCATCCTCACTTTTTAATTTCGGGATTGCTATAAACAGTCTCAACGAACCCTTGCTTTTCCCTTTCGCCATTACGAGCCAACAAATGTTTATTATGATTGTTATAAGATTGATAATTGGTTTAGGCCAAGCGTTAAACAGCGATGCATTTGTTGTTTTTTTTATATTTTAGACCCATTAACAATGATGCGGCTTTTCCCCTCACTTGTCCCTCACGTTTGGCGATGCCATCCGGGACCATTGTGTCCCTGGTATGTCTAACCTTGGTGCGAAGGCATTCGTGACCCCAACCCAATACCATCTACCCTTCCTCTACAGCCGTGCTATCATCTTCGTTTTAAACTTTTAAACTCTACAACTTTTGTAATTTTAATTTTTTGTTTTAACTTCGGATGGCAGTTAGTGATCACCAGGTCCTTGCCATTCCGGTTTACAAAAAGTTTTGCAGATTTACAGATTTGAAGACTTACATGTAGGTTTGCTGGATCAAGATACACGCTAGTGTGTTTCCCGCCGAGATAAACGATAACATCCTGATAATACATATATATATATATATATATATGCATGGTGACCACTAGACACGTTGTGTCTTTACAGCTAAGGTAGTTTAGCTGTTTTCTGGCATTATGAGGATAAATAACAATGCGACAGAAAAGGCTGAAACTTGTTTGATCGGGAGACTTTTGGTCGCCTGACAACATAAAAGTCACTATTAATGACACAGCTTACCATTTTCTTGTTGAAAAAACAACGTGAATAACGTTGATATTTGCCTAATTACTTACTGGCTACTGGTAACGCTTTTTTAGTATCACGAAAATAAATTCTTTCACGCGGTGAATAAGGCAGGTTCTTTGCTGATTTTACAGGTATTGCTCTGGAGATGGGCTCTTTTCATAAGGGATCTTCTAATTGATCAAGTGGTTCAGGCACTAGGGACCATTAAACGATCAAATTTATTGTTTTACATTGTTTTATACATTGTTATTATGTAAGAACGCCAAATAACATTAAATAAATCCGTGTGGTTGCAAGGAGATACTGCAGTACTAATAAAAAATACTAATCATATGAAAAAAAAAAAGGTGATCGGACAAATTCATCGGACAAATGGAGAATTTGTGTGAACCAAAAAATTCTCCATTTGTCCGGTTAAACTGATTGGCAGAATGGTTTATAAAATAAAGTCATCCGAAAGTTGATGCACTGTGGTGTACTTCTGTAATTTAACACATGGACGGACTTTCTAACTGCATGCAATCTAGAATTTATGGGACCCACTAATCCTAGAAATCTTTGAAAACCGGTACCAGCGGCAAACGTGGCGAGAATTTGACATTTCAATGGGGAGAGTAACACTTGCACCACCAAAACTGTCTGGAAAACAAAATTACACTTGAATCTTCGAAGAAACAGTCCGTTTTTCATCTTAAGTAAGTAACACTAAACAAACAATATAGAATAGCGATCGTGCACATGCTGCAGACGCAGAGGCAACAAAATTCAAAAGTCACGTATGCACATCTGCACCACTGATCTTTACGCATCTTGCACGTCACGCGTAGATGGCTACTGCTATGCGGTTGCAGCTACCATAGGATGTGCAGCTTAGTTGCGGCTGTAGGTGGCTCCCATTAAATTCATGAGAGGCACCCGGCAACGAGAGAAACGTTTGATAGTTAACGAAGCTTAAAAGGACAGTCCTCCCAGCGCCATTTTTCTCGATCCTCCACATCAAGTACTGCCCCCAAAGTTTTATTTACTTACCGTTAGTCAATCCCTAGCTAAAAATCCGTTTTAAAATGTGGCGTCTAGGGGATTTTTTTGTTGAATTATGGCAACTTTATTTACTGCGTCCCGCACCTATATGATCCTTTGCGCGCCTACAATAACCATGACGTTTCATTATTTCTGGTTGTGACGACACTGTTTTTGCGTCAATGTGTCACGTACGTGACCCGCAATTCATCTCCTAGGCCAGACGTCGATCACGTGATCACGAGAAGACGTGGGCGGAAGTGACGTTGTAGTATTACTACGCCGAATCTCGCGACGGCAGCGTGCGGACACATGACTGCGCGTGGCTGTTACAAGGCAGGCCAGATGATGGTTTAATTGAGCTACTTGTCCAGTGTTAGAATGAAGGAGGACATTTTGTAATTGGTTTTACGATGATACTGAGCAATGCCATTTTTCGCCCCCGGGCAGTTCCTATGTGCTCCAGAAGTCTTGACTTTTGTGCTTGACTTTTGAATTTTGTTGCCTCTACATCTGCAGCAAGAGATCGATCGCTTTTCCAGAGTGTTTAGTGAAACTTCCAAAGAAGAAGAACGGACTGTTTCTTCGAAAATTCAAGTGTAGTTTTATTTTTCTGCAGTTTGGTCATGCAAGTGTCATTCTCCAAATTGAAATTGTTGCCTCTACACTGCGGCAAGAGATCGATCGCTTTTCCAGAGTGTTTAATGAAACTTCCAAAGAGGTTTCTGCAGTTAGTTCATGCAAGTGTCATCCAAATTAAAACTCAAAAGATTTACGGCGAGAACTGGATTCCAGATTTCAAGCAGTACAGAATCAATTGGGAACTTTATTCAGCGTATGAATAAAATTTATGACAGAATAGATTCCACAACAGCAAAGTTGGTAAGGGTAGACCGTATACTACGGCAGTTACACCCAAATTTTCGCATGTTGTTATGGAATTGCAAGTTTGGTTCTCTCCAGCAACTGGCGACGGAAGGTCCAAAAATTTGTCCAAAAAAAAAAAATATTAGACACCCACTGTCCGTGATTTTCAAAACTGCCTGAACAACATAAATAAAAATAAATGGTTGCTCATACCATCTTACTGCGACACATGATTTACTATATTGTTGTTTCCAATTACCAACATTGATGTCAGTGGGGCACCCCCCTCTCAGATCTCTGCCACCTATGTGGTAACGAAACCTTTATTTATTTACATTATAACAAATTAAAAGTTCACACAGAATTTCAGTGTTTATTAGAGTTTTCTTTTTAAACTACAAATATATTTTTTAGAAACATATTTTTCTCTTTTAATTATTAATTTATTTTTTACGTACAAAAATATTTTTCTTACATGCCAGAATTGTTTTGTTACCCGTACCAAATATTTATATTAAGAAATATAAGTTTCTCTTTTAGGTGAAAAAAAAATTACCATAACTTTTCTGAGCCAAGTTCACTCTGTAGCGGTTGTAGATCGCCACGGACTTCTTTACTGTAATCACTGATGATCAAGACCAGTTGAAATGGATGCCGCCTCCTTAGCTCCACTATCTCGCAGTTTCTACCTCAGCTGGCCTTCCCATGCTGAAATCTTTCATCGTACACAGAACAGAATTTCGAGTTTATGTCATTAATAAACAATTAAATAATGCATTAAATATAATCGCATTATTGAATGATAAAATGTACAAGGCCCATAATAGTAATCTAAATGTAACACCAGCAGGCCAATAAATACCAATTCCAAGATAAGTGGTTAAACAAATAAGGCCTATATGAAAGGGACAAAGGATTTCCGCCATCTGACAGAAGAGGTGTCTAACACCTCTTAAACCATAGTGGGGACCTACAACAGTCCGTGAATTTTTACTTTCTTGTTGCTTGGAAAATATACTATACATGTCAATTTTTGCATTGTGTCTCATGCTGCTGCTGTTGTGTCTTGAGATTTCAACGTAGTTGTAGCCAGCCAGCTCGGGAACCTCACCGCAAATGCGCGGGCCTCGTATCAAAAGCGGCAGCACCAAGAGCTTGCCATCTTTCGTCTCAAGTGATCACCTGGGACGGTCGCTCCTTCTGCTGCTTTTATTTCCGGTCTGGGCTAGGTCCCCATCTGCTTCCCAAATGACTGCCACTGCTGCTGCCGATCTGCGTCACCCTTTTGTTTGCGGCTCGACCAGGACCATCTTCAACAAGTTTACCCAGCTGCCGTCTGCAGTGCACCTCACAACTGGGGTTGAAGTTAGCCAACCACGCTTCGCCCGCTCCTGGCCGTCCAGTCATGGCTGCAATCATCTTGCCTTTCCGAAAGCCAAGCCCTTCCCCACCTGCCGTGCTCGGCTAAAGCCGTCAACAGACGACGTTTTCAACTTCATTATACTGCCGTCCCAATCAGCATCGTGGGTTTTTCGGTGGAAATGGTTGTCGATCGTGCTTGACGAAGCGGCACCCCCATGGCGCTCTCGGTCATCCCGTCAAGCAGGAGCCAACACGCCTTTCATAACGCCAAGCCCGTCCTCCCCGCTGCAAGCCACTGCTCACGGCCGACGCCGTAACGGACGCCGTTACCCACTCGTTACCGCCCATCTCGTTCGGCATCAAGAGCCACGCCCCTTCCATTTGCTTTCGTTTCCAGTTGATATCGACAAAGATAGAGACCATAGTCTTTTGCTCCCAGCACTGTTCTTCAGAATGAAGCTTCAAACCAACCTGTTTTTCGACTGGTTGCTCGCCTCGATAATGGGGAATTCCCACTTCAATGGAATGTCTAGGCGGATGTTATTCAAACCATGGATGAATTTTTCCAGCCATGTAAGAGGATTTTTTTGCAACATCGCAGTTTCAACCGTAGTCAACTCCGACAGCTAGCCATTCAACGCTTCGAGGGAAAATCCAGATGAAAGGCAACGTGTCTCATTCATGACTAACACTCACGAGTTATGAGTAAAGTTTCAAGCAATCAAGGAATCAACTCGGATGGCTCGTCTCGACCGTGACTAAAACTCACACAACTAGCGGAAGATCAAGATGGACGTCGTCGTCTCATCTCGCTCGTGACTAACACTTACGTCATACAGTAAAGTTTCAAGCTACATTACAGTCCCAACTCGGACAGCTTGTCTCGAACGCGACTAAAACTCGCGCATCGACCGGAAGACCAAGACGGACGTCGTCGTCTCGTCTCATTCGTGACTACTACTCACGTTCTGAGTGAAGTTTCAAGCAACCAAGATCTCAGCACAGACAGCTTGTCTCGGATAGCTGTCTTGACCGTGACGAAAAAGTCTGAAGATCATGCAATGAGATTCAACCCAGACAGCTAGCCTCGGACAGCTTGTCTCGATCCTGGCCGCAGCCCACGCATCAAGCGGAGAATCAAGGGGAACGACATCATCTCATGTCACTCGTGACTAACACTCACGTCATGAAGAAAGGTTTCAAGCTACATTGCAGTCCCAACTCAGGCAGCTTGTCTCGGACAGCATGTCTCGAACGCAACTAAACCTCACAGTGAACGGTGAATCAAAACGGATGTCATCGTCTCGTCTCATTTGTGACTAAAATCGCGCAATGAGAGATGCTTCCAACCATTCCACAAGACAGCCTGTCTCGATCATAGACAAAACCTTCGCATCAAACCAAAGATCACGTGGAACGACGTCGTCTCGTCTCATTCGTGATTAACACTCGCGTCTTGAAAGAAGTTCAAGCTACCGTGCAGTCTCAACCCTACGCCATCGAACAGTCCCATCCACTATCGTTGGCTGCACTGGAACATCTTTCCGAATGATCAAACCAAGACCCACCCCTCCGTTGACATAGAAGATCGATGCTCGGTTCGCACACAGGTGATGGAAAACCCACTGGCTCCTTTCCCGTTGTTCCCGAGTCTATTGCACCCGGCTAGCCTCAACGCCCGTCTGCATTTCTGAATGCTTTGCTTTCCACCAGCTCGCTCCGCTGGAAAGGGTCGACACTGAAACCCCACAGCAGTTCCGAGAGCCTGGATTGGCATGCTGAAAGCTCCGCCTTGGCCACAACCACCCCCACTGGAAGACATCTATAAGCTCCTTTCCCGTGGATTCCCGAACTCGAATGACCTGATGGGCCGTCATCATCCGCCCTCCTTTCCGAACCGTTTTCTGCCGCATCGTGTCGGAACCGAAGACCTTGTGGCTCTTTCCTTAACGCCTTTCTGAAAGTTTACTCTTCATTCTGGAACCCACACCAACTAGGTGGGATCACCAGTCTTTCCTTCCGAAAGCTCCACCACAGCCGCTACAAACTCCAAAGGAAGAATCGTGGCTCCTTTCCGTGGATTCCCGGGGTGACCCACCTGATTTGCTGCCCTCATCCGTCCTCCTTTCCAAAAGCCATGCTATCCGAAAGCCCGTTCCGTGGCATTGCGTTGGGACCGAAGAATTCATGGCTCTTCCTCGTCACACCTCATCGCCTTTCCGAAAAGCCCGCTCGCCAACGCACCAAATCATCTCCATGACATCGGGTAACCTTCCCGTTGTCTCCCAAGCTCAATCCAATTAACCAATCTTCAACGCCCATTTGCTTTCCGAACGCTCCTCTTTCTGCTGCAACGGGTCACTTCCTAAGACATCGTGGGATCTCCCTGTCGTTTTCCCGAGTCTGTTTGTCTTGGTCCCATCCACAACGTTCTCGCAGCATCTTCAAGAGTTCTTTTCTGAATGATACTGCCCCAGAGTCAGCCAACAATGAAGGGGGGGGGGGATTGAGGCTTAATGGCGCGTCGACAGCTTGGTCATTAGTGCCAACCTCAGTCACAGTGCAGTGGTCCGGGTTGCCACTGCACCACACATTACAGAGATATTATTCAAACCCCTAACCTAAACAATGAAGGTCTCTCCACCCGAATTCGGGGCTTGATCGCCCTTCTGAAAGCTCAAGCTTTGGCACGATCACAATTCCGTCAAAGTCCTCATGGTTCTTTTCTCGTTTGGGACCGTCTCTCCCGGCAACTCGAAGTTTACTTCCGAATGCTCCCCAACCATGTTGCCCAGTCCCCGTCGGTTCCCTCTGATGACCAACCCTTTCTGAAAGCTCGTCTTCGACTCACCCAGCCTATCCTTTACGTTCACCACTTCCTCGACCATCACCGGCTCCAGACACCTTTCCTCTTACCGAAAGCTCTCGCAAGTCACCTCGCTGCCTGTCTCCCACCTCACCAGTTGCTGCAGTCCATCAACGTTGGAGCACCTCTTCCATCATCAAAACGTGGCCCCTTCTCTGTCGGTTCCCGTGGATGACCCATCCTTTCCGAAAGCTCGGTCCCGCTTCGGCTCAAGACACCTTTCCTCATTCCGAAAGCTTTAACTAACCCGGCCGATCCTTGATGTTCTCCACCATCAAAAGCTCAAGAAATAACCTTTCCTCTTTACAAAAGCTTTTCCAAGCCATTCCACTGCCTGGACTCCGCCTCATCTGTTGTGGCAGCCCATCTTCTCAGGACCACTCTTCCCGAGAACGCAACGTAGCTCCTTCAAGGTCGGTTCCCGGGGCTGGACCTACCTTTCCGAAAGCTCGGCTTTGAATTGCACCCGTCAATATCATGTCCCTTCGACCTCTTGCTGATTTGAGTTTTTCCAACATCAGCTATCATTCTTAGCCGACTGCTTCATCCTCACTAGTCGCACAGCTGTTCCTGACAAGCGTCTTCAACGATGATGTTCACGAGCCAGTCTTCTGCCATTCAACCATGGAAGCATTGAAAAAAGAAAATTCATCGGCTGAGTCTTTCTCAGCTTTCCGACCACAGGACCAATACCTGCCTCCAGGCCACCAGTCTCCCATGGCAGCTGCTTTAATAATAATAATAATAATAATAATAATAATAAACAATTTGTTGCCGGAACAAATTCACCCGACCTGCCAACCCAGTCGCTTTCCAAAAACTGTCCCCCGACTCACCCTTTCCGGCAAGCAGCTCTTCTCGCACCTTGTCACGCCATCTCTATTCGTGACCGGTAACGAATCTGTTCCCGCTTTACTTGTGCTCCACAGTCACACCCTCGCTTGTTTCATCATGAAAGTGAAAAACGACCGCAATTTACCCGATTCCACTGATCTTTCTCAGTCTTCTTAAGTTCGTGACAAACCTATCATAATCAAGACTGAAAGAACATATCGATTTTCGCTTTTGTGGAAGGCAACTTCGATCCAAATCTGAACTGTGTTGTCATCTCCAGTCAAGATGGAAGACTTGATCACCCGTGAAAACTTCTCGGCAAACAACTTCAATCAACACGCTGCAAACCCTAGACTGGAACCTTACAGTCCCTCATTCCTTCCATCGTTTTGAACACACAGGGGAACCCGCTTCATTCCCCAGTCAACAAGCCACCTTGTATCATGAAATGAAGGTAATTTTCTGTAACCATCAACAGCAAATTTCCACCTTCGCCCCATTTTGAGTCAGGTTTTTCGAAAAACCACCCCCTCAATGAGGCTCAAGAATACCATCTTTGGGGGATGCTGAACTCGGAACCCTAGGGAACTCGCTTATAAGGTGCCAGCCACCGGTTTGACGAGGTCTGCTGTCAAAGAAAAAATTAACAAACCACCTTGTATCATGAAATGAAGGCAATTTTCTGTAACCATCAACAGCAAATTTCCACCTACGCCCCCATTTTGAGCCAGGTTTTTCGAAAAACTACCCCCTTAATGACGCTCAAGAAGATGCCATCTTCGGGGGATGCCAGACACGGAACGCTTGGGAACTCGCTCATAAGGTGCCAGCCACCGATGTGACAAGGTCTGCTGTCAATGCAAAAATTGACATGTATAGTAATTTTCCAAGCAAAAAGAACGTAAATTTGCCGGCCCCCATGAAGGCTGGCTAAAATTTGTTTCTTTTGCAAAAGGAAAATACACTATGCATTAACCCACCCTACCTCTCCTCTTCAGTCACCTTATGGACAATTGAGAGAGACAAAAAGATGACAAGCTCTTGGTGCTACTGCTTTTGACAGAAGGTCTGCGCATGCGCGATGGGGTTCCCGAGCTGGCTGGCTACAACTACATTGAAATCTTAAGACACAACAGCAGCATGCGAGACAAAATGCAAAAATTGACAGGTATAGTATATTTTTCTTTAGCAAAAAAAATTTTTAGCCAACCTTAACTTTTAGCCGGCAAATTTTGTCTTTTTTTTGCCCACATGAAATGTTAGTATTCTAATTACTAAGAGTGGGTAGAATATGGCAGTTTATAAGTCAAGTAGCTAGTTAGAAAGCTCTAAGCCAAATATCAGTTTTTAGATTCAGTCGCTGACTGATTTAGAAGGCGGAAAAGCCCTTGTCCTCTGTTCTAGCCCCAACATGTACATCCACCTCTCTTGGAATAGGTGACATAGGTCTGTTGTATTTTATAGGTTTTACTGGCCACTGGAAATCACTACTAAATAACTACCGTGAGCCTTGCATATTTTATAATTCAACAATACGATTGGTACATTTCAAGAATTATTTAATTGTTAATTCATGACACAAAATGCAACATTGCATATCTTGTTGCACCTCATAAAAAAAAGTTTATACGCAAAAGAGAAAAACATATTTCTTAAAAAAAAATACATGTAATGATATCATTTTTCTAGGCTCTTATGAAAAAAAAATATTTTGTGCATAAAAATGTTTATACGTAAAAGAGAAAACTGTTTCTCGAAAAATATACAGGGTGGTCCACAAAAAACTGACGACCCAACATTTTCTAAGTCCAACTTTTATAGTTAGCACCGCTCAGAACCAGAATAGGACAGAAATCAAATCTAATGAAACGGGACGATTTTTGTCCTCTCCTGGTTTTGAGGGGTGCTAACTAGAAAAGTTGGACTTAAAAATTGTAAGTTTTTTGTGGCCCACCCTGTACTTAAAAAAAAAATAAACTTGTACTTAGCATTACCAAGAATCACTTACAAAAACAGAAATCCGCAAAGAGCCAGAAGCCAAGTCAATGCTCCTGCTACGTATGTTGTTCTCGTCACAATTGGTGTTTGACAGTGTGGGCATATACCAGATACGGGCCATTCTCTCAGCATCCATGGCTCAATAACTCCACCAGGAGCAGCTAGACCATAAAAAAAATAATAATAATTTTAGATTTACCGTAAGACCAATAAAACAATTCTTTGGTTCTAAAAACCACGCACGTGTGTAATTATAATTTGAGCGTATCCCACCCCCTTCGCATTTTCATTGGAAGAATGGGTTATTCCGACAAATATTTCAAGAGCTTTTGAATGTTTCAATCTGAGGTCGCTAGCTTAAATGGTTTTTTAGTTATGCAGTGAAAACCACAATTTAGTCTAAAAAAGTTACAGCGTGAAGCTTGTATCACTGACGATACATCACTGCTAACCAGACAATTTTAGGATTTTTTCCCCAAGTCCGGTGTGCACTATAGGTGATCATGGAATTCAATTGACTCTGACAACTTGGCAGCTTGCTGCCAGCTCGCTTTATTCGGGGTCCCCGGGTATCCCTCACAAGGCTTACAGTGCGCATTTAGATGTTTTTTTTTTACCTTTGGCTTGGTGGCCTAAAAGTCGACTATTTGTGCAAAAGAGTTAATGTTAAAATTTAAGCCTAAACATTTGTTGTCCATTAACAAAAGAAACTAATGTCAATAAATTTAAAATCTTGGTGAACTTACCTTGGTACGAGGATAATTATACTCGATCGTCATACTGACGTTTTTTTTTATAGACCAATTGAAGAATAATAAATACCACCAGGAGAACATAACGAGTTGGGAATGAGGAGTGAAAGGCAATAATATGGCTCTCCATCGTTGTACAACACACACAGCGACAAACTTAGCGAGTAGTCAAAATGTATCCAAAAAATGTATCCACCTTAACAAAGGATTTTTTTAATAGAAATTTTTCTTTTCGTGTCAAGGAAGCGGAGTCAGCAAATTGCGTTGGTACAGAGACGCAAGGATGCTCAGACGCTAGCTCTAGTTTGAGCACAGATTAAACCCACAAACTTCCGGTTTGGAGTAAAGATAAGAAACGACGATTGAGAATCACAGGCCGTTTCATAGTGTTTCAATTACGTGTGCAGTTTGCCTCTTCATGCGCAACAGCCAACTTGAAGAAGGATGATTTTGGGGGAAAAACGTGAACACGTTTATTTTCCACCCAGCAGCCATTACCGCTAACAGTTCGCGTAGAAAGTGACGGACCCTACACTACTCGTAGAGGAAAGACGAGTAGATAACGAGTAGGATACGAAGCACCAATAAACTTACAAACTTTATTCCACTTTAGCGAACGCGAACGCAAGTATGGTGCAACGTTATCATCACATTACGCATTCGACACTCCGTCAATCTTGCTTAGATAAACACAATTTGAAGTTAATGGCACACCCTACTCTTGTTTCGCTAAATTGCTGGATGGAAAAGAAACACAAAGGTTTTCAAACGACGCCAGCATCACAGGTCGACCCTGGGAACGAGCTACAGAACGTATAGGGAAAATTTAAACCATGCGCAATAGCTGTTTGCCGTGACGTTACCACGAGTTAGCCAATGACGAACGAGAACAACGGCTGTTTGGCCGTCTGATTGGACTAGCCCAGTCACGTGATATACACGTCACAGCAAACAGCCATGGCGCGTGATATAACTGAAGCACAAACCCGAACGAAGCATGTGAAAGAGTCAAGGCCAAACCATACTTACTCACGGCTGCAACACGTTGTGGGGTGGGTATGAAAGACATTCAAATCGATCTTTACACGCAACACCAACCACATAATTGCAGTAATTTTGACCATGTAGGCACCACGTAAGGCGTCGTTCCGCATCAAATTTTCTTCTGTCTGGGGACGGCTATAAGTATGTCTACATTCCTTCATTTTACGTAAAGCAAAAAAAAGGTCTTTTTCGATTGCGACGCATGAGGAATAGAGGTGTGTGCCACTAAGCCATGTCACCTGCCAAATATGAAAAGCCACATGTACCACCGCTTATCAAGTTCCTTCCACGGCGTGCCACCGCTGCTGACAATTTTGCCATTGTTTTTAACGATTGCAGCGCAAAGTACCGTTACAAGGTGCTGTTTTTCTTAGGACATGTCAGGTTCGACGACTCCATATTTTACATTGCAATAAAGTTTCACGGTTCTTGGAGCATCAGTTGTGATGCAAACGGAACTAATTTTTCTACTCACTACCCACAACTTCATATTCACGTACGAAGGTAAATTAAACCACGGTTTTTGTATTATATTTTTATTAAATTTTCCTTTCATTTTATAGTTGTTGTCATATACCGAGTTTCTAACACACAGCGGTCGCCTTCGATTAACTTTTCAAAAAATTGATAGGACGAAACCGGGTATGAATAATTTGGATAGTTAAACAGCGTTATAAAGAAACTGGTTTTTGCTCATCGATATTAAATTCTATTTTTTTGCAGATATACCGTCTCGAGATCTTTCAGAACGTTTGAGTTTAGGGGTCCGTCGGTGAAATCCAACTTCTGTATTTCGAATCCTTGTTTGACATGGTAGAACCACTATCCCTTAAAACCTTAAATTCTATGGAAGGGAACAATACGTACTGTACTCCGTTAAAAACTGGTTTCACTCTCCATTTGAACTTCAGACGAATTAATTTGCAGCAGATTTGAGAGATACGTATGCCAGACGGGATGAGGCACTTCTTTTTTAAATCTATACTATAGTCTGTTCCACATTATGTTTGCAGAAAACTGACTGCATGATCCCACGTTTCCTTCCACTAACGAGTGCAAAAACATGTAAGTATCGCACTCGCAGACTAACAGTAACTGTGGAGAGTCTACAAATGTGACATGAACACGTTTTGCACTTGTAGTGCAAGGAAACTGTGGATTCGTCACTTGTGTGCTCCACAATGGCAGCCATCAATTTCATGTCAATATGTTAACCCTACCAAGATAACCCTTTAACCACTAAATAGGCTGTTCCATAATTGTATATAGTCTTAAGTGCATCACATGACTTCCCTGTATTTAAAGAGCAGTAAACAGGAAGTTCGCTGTCTTATCAGCTGTAGCCTACACTCTGGTAGTCCGTGTGTTTCATTACCATTAGTGCCCACGCTGGGCTAAGGTGTGTCCCTGCCTAGGACAACACAGTTGGCGACGAGGGCGATACCTTTGGTAATCTTTAAAAACTTAAGCTTAAACTAATAGGTCTTCAACCACATCTTTGCTCCATATTTGTGGTAAGTTGCAAATTTTTTTCATTTTGGCAATGAAAATTAGTGCTCTGAATTCCTATCAGAGTTTTAAACTTTTTCAAACAGTGTTATTTTGACGTGGTAGTGCTGTGTGGTACGAAATGATAATAGTTAAATTTAGTACCTTAACAACTAGAACCGAAGTGGGCAATTGGATTTATTATGGTTAATTTTACCTTGGCAGTGTTCTAGAGCGACGCACTGGCGTGTCCGCACAGGCAGTATTATAAACCTGAAGATTCGAAAAATGCGCTGCTAAATTAACCCTTGTAAATTCGATTGTGCCATTGCCCATATTCGGGCTAGTGTGTGCCGGTGTAAAATTTAACACCGTAGGTATATGCTCAAACTTAGTGAAATCTGGTCTGTAGTGAGGCTTAGGCCAGAAGTGTTGTTTTGTAAAACGTTGCAAATGGTGAACGTAAAACATTTTTTCAAAGCCTAGTCCCTTTAAATTTAACTTGTAGGCAGTTAATTTATACAACTAGGTAGGCTACAGTCAAGCTTGATTTATTTCTGTGTTTAAATAAGTGACCGGTAGTCTTGAGTGCTCCAGTTTAATCCTTGCATGTTAAACAGAATTGTAATTAAATTTAATTAAATTTAATTTTGTAGGCTTATGCCAAAGACAGGTGTCGGTAGCAAACCACCTGTAACTGCTAAACTTAGCAGTGAAAGTGAAACTGAAAATAATTCAGTATTGAACGCAAGCGTTAATGAAACTAGTTCTGATTTAAATCTAAATTTTGAATCTAGTGATAGTGAAGACGACGTCAACATGGGTTCGTCTAAAACCGCTGGTTTATTTTCGGAATTCGATTGCGAGACTGACACATGGGAGAACTACTCCAGCCGAATTCGTTACTTTTTTTTAGCTAAAGAAATACCAGCAACCAAGCAAGTTAATTTTCTAATGGCATCTGTAGGCAAGAAAATGTTTGATAGAATTCTTAATATCCTCTCACCTGATTTGCCCGACTCATTAACATTTGATGAGCTCGTTAAAAAAGTTTTAGACGATATTGAGCCAGTGCCCTCCGTGGTATCTGAGCGTGTTAAATTCTTTAGAAGATCGCAAAAATCAGATGAGAGTATCGGGGAATATTTAGCTGCATTAAAGCTAATGACGAAGTATTGTGACTTCGCTAAAATTAAAGACATTAACAGCGAAATGATTAGGGATCGCCTAATTGGGGGGATCCAATCTGAAGTCATTCAACGCGAGTTGTTGAAGCAGACTCTGGATTTAAAGGCTAAAACAACCTTAGCTTTATCCTTAGAATCTGCTGAAACTGACGAAAGCATTTTGAGAAGCCATTCTAGAGCTGTTAACTACGTAGCTAAAAAATCGGGCAAAACATCAAGTAGGCCTAAATCCACTAAGGATTTCATTTGCTATTGTTGCGGCAAAAATGGCCACGTGAAAACACGTTGTAAATATCGAGACTATACATGTGGCCGTTGCCACACTGTCGGCCATTTAAAAGCCTTGTGCCGAAAAGCTAGTCATTCGAATAGAACTTTAAAATCACTCGACCACCCTAGAGCAAGTTCTAGCACAAATTTTAAGGCTAAGCCGAACACAAAACAAAAGTATAGCTATAAAAAACGCGTCAACAAACTCGAACGCGATAGCGAAAGTGATAGTGAAGAAGTCCAGGATGTTGAAGCCGAAAATTCAGAGTCTGGTTCCGGGTCTGATAACGATTCAGACAACGACTATCTTGTACTGAAAAATAATACTCTTGGACTGAGTCAGGCTGAGGACCAGATTTCAATTCCCCTACAAACCAATAAAATAATAGTAGTAGTTAATTCTATGAAAATCCATAAATGGAAAATGCCAGTCTGCCTAAATTGTGTCAAGCTAGAAATGGAAGTTGATTCCGGGGCAGATGCATCCATTATCCCTATTGAGTGGCATCAAAAATATTTTACGGACTGTCCTTTAAAACTCAGTCCGTACTCGATACACTCATACACTGACGGAATTGAGAACACGATTTACACTGTAAGTCTGAAGGTTGAAGTTCAAGGTCAAATCGAACATTTGGATACTTTAGTTTCAAAATTATATAAACCTGCATTAATGGGAAAGGATTGGCTTTCTATTTTTCGAGTTAATTTCCATCCTTTTTACGACCTACAAACGAAAGTGAAACCTAAGAAAAGTGTTAAGAAAATTAAAACTAGCATTATGCCAGTTGACATTTCCGAAATAGTGAAGGGTTTCCCGCAGCTATTTTCTGAAGGCATGGGTAAGTTAAAGAATTTTAAAGCCAAAATTCATTTAAAACCTGATGCCAAGCCTGTGTATAGTCGTGTAAGATCAGTTCCGTTAGCACCAATTCGTAGATTGGTTGGCCTTGGAATTCTAGAGCCTGTGAAAACTTCTCAGTGGTCTACGCCGATCGTCATAGTTCACAAGGCGGATAAATCCGAGTGATTGGTGATTACAAAACCACCGTGAACCCTCAACTCGAAGTCGACCACTATCCAGTTCCCACGGCCGTAGAATTATTCAGTGAATTAGCAGGCAGTGACACTTTTTCCCTTATCGATCTTAAGGATGCATTTCTGCAAATTGAACTCGACAAAGAGTCACAAGAAGCTTTGACAATAAATACACCCCTGGGTTTGTTTAGATGGCTTCGCGTACCCCTGGGCCTAGCGTCCAGCCCTGGAATTTTTCAGAGGGTAATGACTCAAGTCACCAGTAAAATCCCCAAATGTCTCCCGTTTTATGATGACATCCTGGTGAGCGGGAAGAGGGGAGAGCATGACGATTCGTTAAATAAACTGTTAAATGCTTTACAAGATGTAGGAGCCAAACTTAGGATCGAGAAGTGCAAACTGTCGTGGCCTGAATTAAAATATTTAAGCCACATGATAAATGCAGAAGACCTGCATACACTCCCTGAGGTTATCGAAGCAGTCACAAACGCTCCTAACCCAACATGTATTCAAGAGCTACAGAGCTTTCTGGGTTTTGTAAACCATTACTCAAAATATCTACCAAATCTCGCTCATATTCTGTCACTAGTAACACGTTTGTTAAGCCCAAGTGTGAAGTGGGTTTGGGGGGCAGAATGCGACCGAGCCGTGAGTAAAGTAAAAGAAATATTTCTTAAATCATCAAAAGTTCTGGTTGATTACAATCCGAAATTAAAGCTCAAACTCGTTTGTGACGGCTCACCCTACGGAATTGGCGCGTGCCTGATGCATGTCATGAAAAACGGTGAATCACGGCCGATAGCTTTCGCTTCACGTAAACTCACTCAAGCGGAAAGGGGCTACTCGCATTTTGACCGGGAAGCTCTCAGCGTGGCTTGGGGAGTGAAACGGTTTCATGAATACGTTTATGGTCAGCGATTCATACTGCAGTCTGATCAGAAGGCTTTAGTTTGGATTTTTTGCCCTAAAAAAGGAATACCGGAGATGGCAGCCGCCAGGGTTCAGCGTTGGGCAGTGATGCTTAATGCATACGATTACGAATTCGAACACATTCCCGGTAAACTTAATTTGACGGCAGACGCTTTATCGCGCCTTCCCCTCCCAAATACCGAGGAATTTGAGGAAGCAGAAGAGCAGTACAATATTCTTGCTTTAGAAACTATTTCTAATCTTCCAGTTTTAAACGAGAC
>JAHWFP010030464.1:0-14627 GCA_023313725.1 Lithobius niger
TCACACACAGAAATACCTAGAAAGCATGTTGGAAGTAGGCTAATATCGACAGAAGTACACGGTTTTGAATGTGTGGGGGTAGGGTTATTAGCATAAAAAAAAACCAGGTCACATGACACACAAATGTGAGTAGGCCCTATTAAATTCAGAAAGGAAAATTCAATTTAGGCTGTTTTCTTTATTTTTAATTATTCCTTTTACTGCACCTGTAGAGTAGGCTACCTAGATTTAGCCCCACCGTCGAAACGTGTTTCCCCAAAACACCACACCAAACAATAGCACTGGAGTGTTTTGTTTATTAAACACCAACAAGTTCAACTCGAACACATGTGCAACAGAGTTAAAAATGTTCAACTTTTAGTTCAACACCGGGACGTACTAGTGGGGCCAGGTACATCCTGTGTACACAGTCACGTTGTGACCGTTGGACCATTGGACGCCCATCGAGCTGAGTGTCACCTTCGATTTCACATCGTCCCTTTGTGTAAAAACTAGGTTACAAGTGGATCTATTTGAACTCAACGGCTTGATCAGCTGTGAGGGTACGAGTGAGTGTACGATGTCTATAAACGAGTGGTCACATGTTACTAGAGGCTTAACGATATTGGCGTATTTGGGCCACTTTCGGGGGACTTACCTTCATTCTTGTGAAGACATGAGTTGCTAACTTGACTACTGCAAAGTTTCCCTTGCCGATCGTCTCCCCTAATTCGTAATATCCTACTGTAACGGGGCGTTCCTTCCCTCCTGGTTGCCCCGACTTGGTCTTCTCAGCCGCCATCTTGCCTTAGCTTGGTGCGCATGCGCGGTCCACTAGCCTCCATTCAGCGCACAAACGAAATGGAGGAACGGGACGGAGTTTGGAAAAAAAACGGACGATCTGGCCAACGGGAAAACGTGGCGGAGGAAAGCGAACGGAGTTAGATCTCCGCTTGTTCAGCTTATCTAGCTCACATCGTGGCTTCCCGCGATTTGATGATTGGGTTGGAAACTTCCGCGTTTGGCGATGACGTTTCCCAAATAATGCACTTTGGAAAATAAACAAATAAATAAAAACTTGAATTTTAGCGGTGACTAGCAACGATGGCACGCACACTGCACTCACTTTGATGTTTCCTGTCCGCGCGGGTTGATGATCCCAGATTCAGCTTGCTGATTTTTGGGTAGAAAGATCGGTTCGACGGACAAGACTGAGCAACTTTCAACGCACTTTTTTTTTTATGCCTCCAAGTTTGCACAACACACCACTCACACAAATATCTTGGCTAAGAAGAATAATTTAAAAAATTTAGATTTAAATTTTTTTTTAAGTTGGATATTCTCCACTTGTAGGTCACTTTTTTACACACGCGACGATCGTAGTTCACCAGGAGAAATAATGTTTTAAATAAAGCTAAAACACAAATTTCTCCTACTTCTTGCCTGCGTGCACACGTGTGTAGGATGTAGATAGCATACCGGGAAAGCGACACCTCCGAAAATTTGTTTATCCAACTCGGACGTAACACTCCGCTGCTTAAAACTGGACGAAACCGGCATCGAACCAAGCGTTTCCGGAAAAACTTGTGACGTGCAAGTTGAGCATGTGGGGGCTGAACAACACGGTCGCTCGGATGCTAGCGAAAGCAACCGACTTGCCTGCTTGCTAGCTGGTTCTGCACGCACGCACGCTGGTATCTCCGGCACCACTCGCTTAACTTGCATGTAGAACGCGTCACCTCTCAAACTGAAGTGCCGGCAGAACGACTGAACCAGTGAACGCGTACGTATCGTCGGCCGTGCGCGCGCTTGTCGCCCGGCCGATCGATGCGAACCCCGTAACAACTTGCGTCATCGCGCAGTAAAGATATTACCACAGACCCAAGAGTTGCTGCGCAAAACCCGGCTGTTCTATTCCTTTCCTTTAGCGGCTAAACAAAATTAAAACAGAACGGTTGCTTCTATTTTTTTTTTCTTTTTCTTTTTTCGTTTACAAACAAGTAACCATGCACGCAAGCCAGGACTGTTTGATCGTTGTTGTTGTTGTTGTTTTGTTCGGAAATAATATTTTTTTTGATCGCATTTACGTCATTCATAGTTGGAAAAATATTTTCACGAAGGAAGTGTAGGCTACCTTTTTACCAAGGCTATGCTTTTACTCACATCGCTGTTGTATGCGTGATGCAATAGTGCAAATTTTCCATGATAAGACGACTTCCTACTACCGGTGAAACTCGCCCGGAAGTAGTTTGCACGCTTTGCGGTCGTTTGTGTTAAATTTAGCTGAAATAGAGTGTTACCTGTGGTAGGAGGGATGTACGGCTGATAAGTACATGTTTGCTCGAAATTTCTGAAATAGGGCATATCTTAAAATGTACAATTGCAGTTATTATAGCACAACTGTAATCAAACGCTACCAAACTGCAGTTTAATACCAAGCCTGAAACTTAAGCAGCCTGGATGCAAGGTGCAAGCGACGGTTCCTAGATTAATTTTTTCTTTCAATATATGATGTACCAACTTCAATGTTCGTTTTGCGCGTGTCCCTTTTGAAGAGCTGGCTAGGCTCTTGAGTGAGTTAACCAATCACGATCATGCCACGGCCAATGGATTTAGTGGGAACTAGACTTCTTGCACTGAACCCCTTACGAACCTAAAAATGAACTGTACAAAAGGAAAATGGCCGCACACCAATATCATGAAGCTTACTGTTCAGTAAAGGCTTTTACCAGAGCATGACATTTAAGGTATACAGTGCATGAAGGAATTAAGTAGGAGTCGAATGTGAAATAAAATCCGCGAAATTTATTGCTTTTAAGAGTTTCTTGAAATATTCATGGTAAATTTCAAAATAATAAACCTTGTTTTTATGGTATAGGTACGAACTGTAAGCTGCAACTTATAACACAGAAAAAAAACCTAAGCATGATCGAAAAAGAGAAATATTCCATTTAACGTACTTTTATCTTGGGACAAAGAGGGGAAATTCTACAAGGAAATTCTTACGCTTGATCGTTTTAGATGCAGCTTACGTGAACACTTTATTTAGTATACAAATTTAAGATAAGACAAGACATAATGTCTTTCAGTTTGGAATTTATTTTGGCAAGCTCCCACCTGTCTGTATCTTGCGTACCGCATATTATGGTGAATTTAAGAAAAAAATATTCCATACATATACGAATGGAAAATAAATTCGATTTCTAAAGTTAACCTAATGTAAGCAAAAGTTTCTATTAAGGTAGTAGTCACACGGAGGTTAGATTTAGATGTTTATAACGTTGACCTTTCTGAATCATTGACTATTTTTTGTTTCCACTTCAACTTAACTTAACGTGGGGTGGGGGGGGTGAGAGACTGACAATAAACAAGTCATATCTCGAGTAATTTTAAAGCGAGGGCCTGAGTCCTGTTTTTCCCAAGGTTTGCAACATGCACATTTCTCATTATACAAATTAATTGTGTATTGTATTACAGTTTGAGCTACTAAGGAAACCAGGAAAATTCACATCAGAAGAGAAAAAACATTTTTGCTAATGTTAGTTGGTAAGACGGACTTTGTCACTTCTTTAAAAACTGGTAAGAACGCACGAGTATTGATTTTCTGATTTCCACGTAGTGGTGGCAGCAGAAGAGATCGAATTTATGGGAATCCTTCATTTCTCGCATTATTGACATAGTAGGGTTGCCATTCTGCTTAATTTATGAGTGCGGCCAATCTTAAATTCGTTTGGTTCACAATCATCTAAAACGAATAAAGTTCAATTTCCACAAAGCTCAAAATTTGCATTAAGAAAGTTCTTTCAGAATTCAAATGTGAATTAATTGAGAGTAACAAAGACCACTTTCCTTAGCCCACTGTAAAGTTCAGCGCGTTCATCAGAAGGCTCGGAAATAGTTTCTAAACAGACGGTGAATTTTGTGATCCCTCACTGTGATGTCACAGGTGAAGCATCGGACCCCCCACCCCCAATACAGTATCGATCGGATCTTGGATGAAAAATAGTATCCGCGACTGGGTAGGACAACATGGCCCCCGAAAGTGCCGCTTGATGCTATTGATTTGTCTTGTTGCCACTTTATGTCAACCGAGAGCGGCATCTTCAGTACAAAAGAATGCTGCCACTCTTCCTTGAAACACTTTCTGGATAAACGAACGTGTCGCTATTTACTGAAGTGCTATGTGCAATCGAGAAATTTAATAGCTTTGTAGCAAAAGGCTGTACGGAACTTATTTATTTGTACGAGTAAGCTATTTTCCGGGTGATTTCTGGGATTAAGTTAGTGAATTACTAAGCTTTTTGTCAGTTGCCGCTACATGACAGTAAATGGCAGGACTCGCCATACAAAAACTCACCGATGCAATTTGCTTGGCCAATTCCCGAACAGACCTCGGAGATATGAAATGGACGACTCTTGGCGGCTATTTTGTCTACCCCCCTTAGTATTGTTGTAGGTCGGGTCAGATAGTATACATGGGCATATTCGGACTCACCGACTTCGGAAGGCAGTTTTTTCGGCTGAATCCGCTAACTAAAGATGGAGGCCCTGCAGTTTTTCTTTGCTAGAATTATTTTCTGTGAGGTTATTAACAACATGATGGATACTATCGTCACTATCGTAAAAGCTAAAAGAATAAACAGGACGAAAATCCAAATGATTTCGAGAAATGTTAACTAAGAACGGATGCAAACCTATTTACGTTTCCTTTTGGACTTAAATGTCATATTGCCCGAGGAGGGAATTGAATCCACGACCTTTGAAATCAAAGGTCTAAATTTTACCGCTAACCCAAACTGACATGGCCGGGGTCAGTAACGCTTAGCGAAAGGACTTCGGCCCGCTTTAGGCTTCAGTTCCCACCAACCAGGCAGGGTTCCCACCAACCAGGAAAACTCAGGGAATTTAAACTACATTTAAACTCGGGGAATTCTCTGATTTTCACAAAAAAAAATCCCGGAAAACTCAGGAAAAAACAAAGCCACACTTTTAGGCCTAGTCCTAGGTGCATTTGAATATACTGTGGTAAAATAAAATTTGTCCTTGTAATGTCTTTGTTGGCACCTAAAAGTTCATTGAATTGAGCTATTCCTTTGCACTAAGTGAGCCCTAAAAAGAAGTAAAACTGGTAAATTGTGGGGACAACTTTCTATCCTGAAATTTCGGTAAATAGCCTGGAAATTGACGTCAACTACTCTGGAAAACCTGGAAAACTCGGGGAAATTATTTCAGTATTTTGGTGGGAACCCTGTTAGGCATTCTGACTTTTAAGTCCAAAATGCAACGTAAATAGGTTTGCATTTATACTTATTTAAATCTTAAAGAAGGTAACAAGTTACTCGACTATAAAATATAATAAACGACAGGCATTTAAAGGCAGGTTGTCACCGAATGAAAGTCTGCAGAAACTAACACTATTCAGTAGTATCTAACAGTTGTTTGCATCAAGCGAAGGAATGCACAACGCCATTTCTTTTAAAGAAATAAACAAGCTACACACCTCCGTAATCATTGAACGAAAATTTGGTACGTCCTCGTGCACCTGGGAATATGCTGTAAAGATTAATGATATTACTGCCACCAGATGGTGCCACGGTAGATTCTTTACACTGTCCGTTGGTGGCAACCTGCCTTAAATTTAAACGGCTTACCAACCCCCTTGACAAAGTAACTATAACGATGAGCAAACGATGATGAGCATACGTTCTCAAAACACTTCTTTCGTGGCTGCCATTTTGTTCATCAACTCTGTTCCAAAACTATTGATGAGTGATGTCACTTTCTGTGGAAGCTGTCGATATTGGTGTAGTCGACTGCTGAGCTGTTAGGTGGATTTAGGAAAGTGTCATTGGCCATCATTTTGCTCGTAACAACTATTGACACGTGACGTCACTTTTGGCGGAGGTGGTCGGTTTTGGTCGCTGAGCTGTTACGCGGGTTTAAGCAAGTGCTCAAAGCCTGCTGCAAAACAGTTGACGTTAGAGAGCCACATTAAGGCGTACGGTTGTACATAGAAAAGTTCAGGCATATAACCTTCGCATCACTGGGAAAAAAATACGAAATAATAATAATAACAATAATAATCTAATACCTTTGCGTTTTATGGTGCTCCCAGCCCAAACCATGGCGCCAGAAGGCAAGAGGGACAATGTCGGGTGGGGCGTTAGGTGTAAACTGGGGAGGACCCACAATTGCATAAAGTAGACACTATCAAGGAAGCAGGCAACTAAATGTTGTAACAGTTTATTACATAATGTACAGTCCGTTGTAAATAACGTCCGTATTGTGAAGTAATTCGTTAAAATGAAGCGACGCAGACACTCATTTTCGAATTCCAGTTCAAGTTTTTAAGTGAATGGTATCTGACGTACCGTTCGTTTAGTGGAATAAATTTGACATGACACAAATGTAACACCCAGCATGACAAGTACCAAGCTTCAAGTTTCCAAGCTGAACTCTAAGCTAAGGGACTTTGCAACAAGTTTCACGTATTAGGCACTATTGACAGTGTTTAGCTGCACTAACCCTAGTAGTCCAAAGGTACGACCTGACTAGGCCACATCCCAAACACCTACTGAATATCGAGCGCCAGATTCGCTGATTTTCACGAATCTGAACAAGAGATTCCAGTGCAGCGATTACGCAATAGCAAGAGGCCGTCTGCAAAAGTTAACCTGTTGGTTAGACAATTGGCTATTTCTGGTTGGTAGTCGACTCTCGGCCAATGACTGGAGTGCAGCTTTTGGTTGATATACGGTTTAGTCTGTACACAATAACGAGGAAAAATTAGGAATTGTTGACCACCTACTCGACCTTGTATTGCATTTCACTAGCCTGTTACATCTTCCCACCCCTAAGTTTTTGTTTAAGGGAGAGAAGACAAACCTTGTAATACTCACAATCACCAACTTACAATAGCATTAAACAAAAAATCGAGTTAACGCATGTACTCAATGATGTAATTAAAATCTATAAAGAGCTTCACAATTTAAAACTACGTTGAATTTAACATGGCATTTTGGCATCTGAAATTCCTAAATTGTGGGCCGGGTAAGAACACGCTACATTTTCACAGGCCAATAAAATTATCATGTACACGATTGGCTTCTCTTAAATTTGCACCTCACATAAAATTGTTCGTGAAAACAAATTCACTTGCCGCACTCAATGTTTGTGATTTAACATTAAGTTCTAACTGACGATGCACCGTATATAAAGTTCATCCACAACTCGCACTTATTGCAAGAGTTGTAGTTCTCACCCACAATCTGCATTTCTCCTCACAAGAAGTTCATTCTTAGTACATCCTCTGACGCCACAGTTGCACTGGATGGTGTTTTAGAAGCGGCCGGCACACCCCCACAAGTTCCCACTGAGTTTTCCGTTGGAAGGTCCAGGATATCGATCTTCTCTGCGGCAGGCGAAGTGGTAGAAGAGTAAACGGTTCTCCACTGAAGTCCTTCCTCGGTACCGGCATATTGTACCTTGGCTGGACCTGTCCACACCAGGGTTGAAATGCAAAGTCCCGAGAACAGTGGTTTGCGTCCGCTTTATTTAGATCTTTCTGGATTTAACCTCAACTTTCCTCCTATCAGAAGAATGGCGACACTTCTTCCCTCCACGTTGTTTTGCTAGATTTGTAGTAGATTTTGTTGTATTGGGTGGTTTTTCGGCATTCTCCTTTGAGATTGGGGTCAGGGCACCCGAAACATTGGGTGCCTGTTACACGGCTTCACCTAGATTATGTTGTTCTGGCTTATGCTGTGGTAGATTTTTCTTCCTTCTCCGAAGATTTGGACGGTGGCAGTGTGCCCCACATATCCTGGCTCTGGTACAGTTGTCACGTGTGCTCTGTGGTCGTGAAGCACTTCTTGCAGTCTGTCATCTCAAGGTTCCTGCACCCAGTAAAATTGGTTTGGTCACACTGAGGTTTAAACTGCTCGACTGCTCCTGATGATGTCATTCAACGACCTCCGAGTTTGACGTTTTATAGGACATGGGCGGTGCACATGAATATGCACATGCCTCTGGCATTGATTATAATGGAGCACTAGTGAGGTGTTCTTCACTTGTGACGTGTATTTACTAAAACCCAAATAATTTCAAGTAACACCGTTTTAAAAGCATATAAAAAAGAAAGATAGTACCCGGACTAGTAAGCTTTAAATAACAGGGGTAGCCAGCAGACTTGCTCAATTCATCCTACCCATGTCACCGGTGTTCGTTAAAACACACCATAGCAATTATGAAAGTTAAATCCAATAGGATATTCCTAGGACACAATCAACCATGAGCCCGAGGCAGCAGAGAGCCCTCCTTCCCGAAAATGCCAAGGGTGGCTTAAGTCAGACTCGAACCAGAGACCTCTTGCACGTGAGAAAGTCGTGCTAACCATAAGGTTACCTTGCCCCATATTAATCTAATACCATATCATTCAAAACAAAACATATTGTTGTTAAAAAGGAAAATTAATATTTTTCGGAAATTAGTACAAAACTAAAACTCTTTCCCCCACCTGCACGAAAAATTTGAAGAAATAACTATTATTTGAAACAGTATTACTAAACGGTACAAGTAGGGAGTGTTCGAGGACTGTAATTAAAAAAAAAAATTTGGGTAGATTGCAACATGTTCTTTTTATCCTGTATTTAAACTGATTTAGTTACTGTCAAATTTATTTATTTATTTATTTATTCATTTTCTTTCAGTAAAATTTTATACAGGTAGTGCAATTTTACAGGAGTTCATGGAAAGTCTTACATGAGACTTGTGGACGGAAAATAACATTTAAGCAACCACAAAGCTATCCGGAAGGACTACTAAACAAGTTTCACAGAAGACCTGCCAATTACACACTGCCACCCACCATAAAGGCAACGAGAAAGACTTCTGCAGGAGTTCATGGAAAGTCTTAGCTGAGACTTGCAGACTGAAAATACCGTGTAAGCAACCACAAAGCCACCCAAGTTGCGTATCCCACTGCGCATGCACGACGCAGTCCTCCCTTACAAAAGCGAAAGCGTGGACGCTTTCGGCATTCATTTTACTCTCAATTTGTCAGGCGGTGACTCGAGAGGGGAGGAAGGGCGGGAGTTAGGTTAAGTATGTTTTAGGCAAAAAGAAACCATTTTTAGCTGGCCTGGCTGGGGGCCGGCAGAATGTTCTTTCTTTATTGCCAAAACATATTAACATGAAAATTTTGCATTATCAGTAGACCTCGTCAGCTTTGGTGGTGGGCACCGCTCTGACGGGCACCCCGGGATGCAAGCAGGCTTAGCCCCCAAATTTTTATCTGGAAGAGAAAAATATGCACTTTATTCAGAACAGTATGGAAGCATGAATTTGGGTCTCTTCCGTAGGGTTTGGTGGTCCTGAAAAGGATTGTTGTTCATAGGTCTTGCTTCCTTCTGGATGGCTTGTTTCCTTCATGAATGGCTTACTTCTGCTTCATTCTGAGTGCTTAAGGGACCTTGACCACGGTGCTGGCTGCGACGAATGGTCCCAGCCTGTGTAGGCCTGTTTCTTCCTTTGACATGTGCTTCATGTTGTGGGAGGCGGTGTTGAAGGGCAAGCAGGATTGTTCGAAGCTTGAGGATGTTGATGTGGTCTTCGCATGGTGTTGGCCAAAGGCAGGAAATTTCTTGGATGCGTAGGTGTGAGCCTCAGCTAGTTTTGATGCATCTGTGAAGATGAGGAGATTGAGTGGGGGTTCTTGGGGGTGGCAGTGACTTCGTCAGGTTTGTGAAGTCAGACCATCATGAAGAGGCAAGGTTCGACATTTTGTCCATTTCCCCGATGAGTTCAATTCTCGGGCGGAAAGCTTGTCTGTTGTCGAAACACCGAGGAACATGAAAGTTTGGGAGTGAGGTGTGACTTTGGGTGGTTCACACCGAAACCCAGGTGGTTTTATGGGGAGATGGTCTCGCTTCTGTTGAGTTTCAGGGTATGGGGGTTTGGATTGTTGAGAGTCCAGTCGTCTAGGTAGGCGCAGGCCTGAGTTTGTTGTTGGTGAAGGTTTGCCAGGACTGGTTTTAAGAGCACCGTGAAAATCCTTGGAGCCGTATTTACGCCGTGAACGTGGAGATAGGCATATTCCAGCTCGATGGAAACTGTCCAGTCGTGCTGCTTGGACGAGACGCGGATGGAATTGAGAGTTTCCATTTTGAAGTGTTCGTTGTGAATGTTTTGTTGAGCTGTAGGCCTAGGAGCGTCGGCCGCAAACCATGTTTTATGATTGAAAGAATTTCTGAGTTGTGGGTTAGTTCCTGACAGTTATTCCTGTCCCCTACTGATGAGAGAGGCCGAGGCGGTCGGGAGCCGCGGCTCGCTTCCGCTGGTTGCGCTGGCCGGAGCAGGAACGAGGAGGGTTGGGCCGACAGGGCTGCAGGCTTCTTGGCCGAAAGGAAGAGCTGTCGTTCGGTTGGCTGAGTAACAGGGTAGCAGAAGCCCTGTATCTTTTTTTTGTGTTCTTCTGAAAGAGGCGGTTGGACGAAGAGCCATTATTATCTTTGTGGTTTAGACTTCCTTGGGATTTCCAAGTGTGGGGCCAGAGTCGTAACAAGGCCATGGAAGATGTATGTTTTCCAACAAGGGTAATTAAACTGCGGTAGTTTACTTCCTAATTTAAAAATCGCTTTAACTTAAAGCTTACCCTGCTAATTGATGGCAGTTTATCTACGTTGTGGTGCTGTGATTTTTGCGTCCTTTTACGTCAAGTTCCTTTTAATGCTGCTAAATGGATGTGCTTGGGCTAAGATGAAAGATGAAGATAAATATTTTCCAACAAGGGTAATTATAATGATAAATATTAATTAGAAGATAAACTATGCCAGTTTATGTACGTGGTAGCGCCGCTGTGCTTTTTGTATCTATTTATCACAAGTTCCAGCTTTAAACTGCTGCAATATCGTCCTAATGCAGATAAGTGGACGTGATTAGCCTTAGATGAAAGATTAAGATGCATATTTTCCAACAAGGTAATTAAACGATTTATTTTAATAAGGAGCTAAGCTACAGCAGGTTATCTACGTTGTAGCACTTGGATTATTGCGTCGTTTTACGACAAGTTCCATCTTTAAACTGATGCAGTAGCCATTCTAATTTAGATAAATGAATATGATTAGAATTAGCTGAAAGCTGAAGATGCATATTTTCCAGTAAGGGTAACTAAAACGATTTATTGTCATTAGGTGCTAAGCTACGGCTGTTTATATGCATTGTAGCAGTGTGCTTTTTGTGTCTATTTACCACAAGTTACATTTTTAAACTACTGCAGTAGCCCTTCTAATTAAGATAATTGGAAAATATACATCTTCATCATTCATGTAAGCCTAATCACATCCATTCATCTGAATTAGACTGGCTACTGCAGCAGTTAAAGATGGAACTTGTTACAAAACGACGCACTAATCACAGCGCTACAACGTAAAATAACCTGCCGTAGCTTAGCTCCTAATTAAAATAAATCGTTTTTATTACACTTGTTGGAAAACATACATCTTCATCTTCATCCTCTTAGTCTAATTACATCTCATTATCGTAATTAGAACGGCTACTGCAGCAATTTAAAGGTGAAATTTGAGGTAAATAGACGAAAAAGGCACAGCGCTGCAATGCAGATAAACTGGCACATCTTAGCGGCTAATTAATATAAATCATTATAGTCACCCTTGCTGGAAAAAATACCTCTTCATCTTTCATCTAAGCTAATCACACCAGTTTATCAGAATTAGAACAGCTACTGCAGCAATTTAAATATGGAATTTGTGGTAAAATGACACAAAAATCAAAGTGCTACGACGTAGATAAACTGTCATAGCTTTGCTTCTGGTTAATATAAATCGTTTTAATTACCCTTGTTGGAAAATATACACCATCATCTTTCATCTAAGCCTAATCACATAAATTTATCATAATTAGAACTAACATTGCAGCTGTTTAAAGTCACGAATTGTTAAACGCATATGCACTGTTGTATGTACAGTATACGTAAACGGCCTAAAAGAACTTAATTGACGAATTTGGGTCAGAAGGGTTAATTTTACGATAAATATGAAAAGAAGCTTTTTTGAAGATATTTTATTCTGAACATAATTGGTAACCGATATATTTTCGTTCGGATGAACGGTTCAGATGATAGTAGCAAAAAACTGTTTTTTGGTCGACATTTTTGGATGCCATCTTGAATTCCGGGCTTAGGAGGGTAAATTCGACTTGACCCCAGACAGATTCGAATTCAGCATGCTCAAGTTGGGGTAAAACTACCCGGTGCCGAAACGTCTCAAAATTTGTCGTTGAACTCTTTTCAGAGAGCCTTTTTCTGAAAAAGTTTCATGGAAGTCTTAGGAGGTTTGCCGACTGAATATAGCCATGCATGCAAACAAAGGCCTCTAAAAATTAATTAAGTGGTTCTCAGGAGTGGTACTAAAACAATTGATGCGAGCGGGCAGTGTTTTTTTTTTTTACGTTTTATTCGTAATTTTTCAGATGCGGGCAAAGCCTTTTTTTTTTTGCCAGAAAAAAGAAATCCACAGCTTACATTTTGTTGTGGAGTACAATATTTATGTTTTAATGCCAGGATCAGCGTGCAAAAGTTGCACATTTGATAAAAGCTATTTAAAACCCAATTTTTTTTTAGTTGTGACATGCTTTTGAACGGCCCTGAGATTCATACCATTTCGAGGCGAACTTGTGAATGGAGCAAAGAGTTGATGAAGTCATCGGCTCCAGAAAATGTTAATTGGTAAAAGCGCTGATGTGTGCTCGGAATTTTTTTTTAGACAATGGCATAAAAAAAAACGTTTCACGCGTTAACAAATAAAACCATGCGAGCACTCCTGAGAAACACTTAACTAACCTTTAGCGGCCTAAAGCCACCGAGGACTTTTGTAAGAGTTTCACAAAAAAATATTAAGACACTTGCAGAACGAAAATGTAAGAGCCTTCCAGCCATCCAGAAGGAATTTTCCAAGTTTCATGATGAAAAGTCGAGAGAACTGAAAACTGAAAAAGCAACCACAAGACCATTCACAACGATTTTTACTGGTGTTTCAAGTAAGGTCTTAGCTAGGACCTTAGTGGGCCTCATTCCTTTGATGCTATGGCTCCATAATATGTATTATGTGTATTCTTTATGAATGATGATGTATTTCAGTCATGCTATGTACCTTCATAAAGGCCTTACGCTTGGAGATAATGGTAAAGATGGCTCAGGCCAGGGATGTCTATTCCGAGCTTTTTGCATATTGCTTTCCATGGGCTGTTGATTTTGCTGCCTCCATTGACGTCACAATGCAGCTCAACAGTTTACGCACATGTGCACAAGTCAAACCGGAAAGGCTCCAGTGTGAGTGCTTTCAGTAACGTCACTTCTGGTAAATAACCAACCTTCCAGTATACGTAAATAACTACAGATGCACACACCTGTATGTCAGACTGCCTGAGCGGTAAATCGAACCGAAAGTGGTCAAGAAAGCGGTCAAGGTTAAAGATATCACTGTCACTAGATGGTGCTCATCTAGAGGGTCAAAATCTGCGTTTCAAAACGGTCGATAGCTGGAAAGAAAGCGGTTGTGAATTCGTTAGGCTTAACTTTACCGCTTGCTCCCTGCCCTGGTGCACGTGGGGGCACCAACTTTACACTCAATAATTAAGGAGGCACGTGGCTTGCTTGTTTCATAAAAAGAAAGTTATTGTGTGTTCCTTCGTTTGTAGAAATTAAGGGCTAGAGAGAACTAGATAGCGAAAAAAGGCTATAGGCGAAGTTGTTGCAGCCTGTCATTTGGTGGCAATCCTCCTTTAATTGGTGGATTTAACGGAAAAACTACCTACTGGAGTCAGTAATTCCGATGCTTCGCCGATGACGCCATGGTGGGGGATAGCAAAATTCACCGTGCGTTTAAGAACGACTGTGATGAACCGCGGCGACACTGCTGCGAGTCTCCGATGGGTTTAGCAACGTGCTCGTTGTACACCTGCCAACACTGTCGTAGTTGAGAAGCGAAAAGAAGTAACATAACGAGTGTGTTTGTTGCTGGTTTCCGACTTCGTTTTTTTTTTTATTATTTTATTTTTAAAAGAAAAGGAAAAGGGTCTCGTGTCTTTTGAAACGTTTGTCAATGCTTATTTTTGATTGACGCACTCCTACGCAATTAACGATAAAAAACTTAAACTGATGACGTCTTTCTGTCGCCTGCTATTGATTTCTGACAGTCGTTAAACTGCACACTTTGTTTCCTTTGCGCGCTACCAAGCAGCGCTATGAGTAACTGAATAACCTACTCACATTACAGTCCAACGAGAAAGCAATGCAATGCAGGAAAAGTTGGACAATGAAGGCCGGGTAATCTGAACCACTGGCGGATTTAGGCACGTGTAGAGAGGGTGCAGATGCACCTAAGAAAGAAATCCAGAGGCCTCAAGTGGAGCATCTTATTCAGAAAAAAATATATACCATATTAAGATGCTTCTTAGTTCCCTCAAACTATGCACAAATTATTCGTCATTTTCATCGGAAACAAAACCCACAAAGTGAAAGAACCGCCAAGTTTCAGCCAATTAAAGTAGTGATATCGAATAAAAATGACTGGCACCAAATTTTCTTGTAAAGTTGCCATCTCTTGCTTGCTGACTTGACCGTAATTACCTAA
>JAHWFP010030464.1:19627-56948 GCA_023313725.1 Lithobius niger
AGAAGTTTGAATTTAACAAGTCTGCAGTGAACCCTTGAAATTACATTCTGCATGGTGTACCAAGCCTAACTGAAGATTACATATCATATATATAGTATATATCATATACATATACATCATATATATCATATACATGTATACTATGTATATATCTATACATGTATACTATATATATATCATATATATAGTATACATGCATATGATTGAAGTTCTCGCTCCAGCAAAACGGAAACAATTAATACCTCCGTTCCTATTCAATATTTTTCGACCAAAATTGGCCAGATAGTAGATAAGAGTGGAAGGTATACTTATACCAAAAATTACGCAATTCTATGCAAAAGTAAAAATGGGGGAGCTACACGTAAATTTGAAAATCGTTCACTTGTTGCTCTTCTTCTGTGTCAACAATTTTTTACGTCTGCATTTTTAACATTTCAAACAGCAAGAATCGACCAGTAGTGTATACGTTAAACCATGACCTGGACCTCTCCTTATTTGTAGTAAAACACGAGCAGCTTTGGGTATGTGTTAGGTTAGCCTTGCGTAGGCCTAACTTGCATTCAAACTGCACTGTATGGTTGGTTTACTACGCTAACAAATCCAGGCAAGATGTTTGCTGTTTTGGGGTACGAGTTAGTAAACTTGAGTGCCTTGCGTAGGCTTAACTCACGTTCAAACCGAAAGCGTTGCGATTTCATTTGACGGCGTTCTGCAGCTAAAAGATAAGAAGCCAATGGGAGAATCTGTAGTAGACTTAAAGAAAAAATCCTTAAAATAAGTGAAACAAGAAAACCCATAAATGTAGTACTAGTATAAATTACAAGTGATGTATAGTTCACGGTGGCATGAACCATCAGTCATTTAGTATGTGAATTAACTGAACAAAAAACGGCTCCGCCGTTTAGAAAAAAAGGATTAGAGCTCGTATGCCAGTACTCACTCACAGCTGTCAAGGAACACGAATAAAAACGGATTAGCGTTCACTCGAACGCAACGAACTATAATTTGAACTCCAATTCCAGGTAACAAGGATACATTTTACTCAATGGTTATGTCAGAAAGTGAACACTGTTTGTATTTGAAATGTTTAATGTTTATGCATGTGCATGCACTTAATTTTTGTATTATACTAATTTTTTCAAAATTTGTCTGCGTTTTACATTTTAAGTCTGATTCTTGTGAGTGGCTATTTGTGTATTTTGTGTGTAGGCTGGCATGTGACAATCCTACTTCCCTGGAATTGAAGTTCAAATTATAGTTCGTTGCGTTCGAGTGAACTCTAATCCGTTTTTATCGTGTTCCTTGACAGCAGCTGTGAGTATGGGCATACGAGCTCTACTCCTTTTTTCTAAATGGCAAAGCCGTTTTTGTTCAGTTAATTTGTTGGCTTTTTTCTCTTCATTTTTATTGTAATAGCTACGGTGTGGTCTATCATGTGCACGGTATGTCCACTGTACATCCAATTTTGTTTGCGAAAAAACGAAACATTAGAAATGTGTATTTCTGTTCTGGTTCTGCCCAAGCTTTTTTGCATGTTTGTTATTTGATGGCAACACACTAGCGTGTTTGAAGAGCATCAACTGATGGATAGTTGATTCTGCATTGTTGCAAGCAGATGCAGTATTATGGCAAACAATAGCGGTAACAATTCAACTAGCTTCCCGAAGCCTACATTGAAGAAGTAAATAAATCGCAGAGTCATGTCATGTAGTCATGTAGACTTTGCACCAGACGGTTTAAAACTGAAAAATTAAATCGAAAACCAAGACCATTTCATTTTGGTTCTCGATAACGATTGACTATATTGAATGGAGCCGCCCCGAAGCTACTACGACAATGTTACTTTCCCCGTGCCCGAGCATCGTTGCATCTTGTTCGAGTGAGCTACAAGGATTAGGTTAAGTATTAGATTTTAAGTTGTAGATGTGAGCGTTTCACTTTTAGGTCTGTAGGCTCAAGTAATCAATAAAGTAAAGTAAAGTAAGTGAGCTACAATCCGATCTTGTGCTCCTCGCCTATTGTTTCCCCATTGTTACATGTTACAGCATTGTAACATTTTGACATTGTTAGCCGCGCCCACTTTTGTCCACTTTTGTCCACTTTTGTGTTGTCCACTTTTTGAAACTTCTCGTGCGCAAACGAACTCTAAAAATCACTGCCTGCCGGCTGTGCTAATACTTACGCAACCTCCTCGAGCGAAGCAAGACAATGCCAACAGAGCGAGCGAAGTGAGCGTGGCAAGTTACAATTAAACTACTACATCACAAACGCGACCAATAAGTCGTGTAATGGTGTACAATTGTCACAATTGTCTGGCTTTGTTTTTGTTTTTAGGGAGAACGAACCCAAACTGGGTTGTCTGCCGCACGATAACAGGGGGACAATTTAGCTGGAGAAATCCAACCAGAAAAGCCAAGATCTTTGACATGCCACAAGCAACATGAGCACGGACACCACAAAGCCCTTCTTGTCCCAAAAACGCAAGAGGGGCGGGGATGATACTTAGGTTTTAATTATACAGGGTGATCCAGCCAAAGTGTTACGAGCCGATATCCTGTGAATGGCTAATGAGAGAATAATAATGATAGAAATGCAATGATGGGTGTGTTGGGGACGTTTACACGAGAAAAAAGGAATGACTTTGAATTGATATTTCAAGGTCATCCTCGTGCTATCTTCCAAACGAGATACGATACGGCAAAAAAGTAAATTAGAAAGTTGGACGCAAGGAGACAATATGACAAAAAAAAAACAAAAAAAAATCAGATAATAAATAAAATAGTTACGATGATGTTTAAAAGCTAACTGAACATGCTTGCTGCACTGCAGTGAAGCCAACTTCTCGGCAGTTTGCTTCATTACAGTGCTGCCAGCATGTTCAGAGTTAGCTTTTAAGAATGATCGTTAACTATTTTATTTATTATCCGATTTTGAATTTATTTTTGTTGTTGGTCATATAGTTTCCTTGCGTCCAACTTTCTAATTTATTTTTTTGCCGTATCGTATCTCGTTTGGAAGATAGCACGAGGATTACCTTGAAATATCAATTCAAGGTCATTCCTTTTTTCTCGTGTAAACGTCCCCCATCACACCCATCATTGCATTTCTATCATTATAATTCTCTCATTAGCCATTCACAGGATATCAGCTCGGAACACTTTAGTTGGATCACCCTGTATAAAAATAGATTTATAGATTTATTAATAGATTTACAGATTTATAGATTGCAATGGGATAATAGAGATTTATTTTATGTATAACGATATTAGGGGATATAGAAAATTTACTGACATCACTACGTGACGTTGTCAAGGACATTGCTAAGCGACGGAGGTATGTTCGACATTATACAAACAGTTGGTAGAGCACAATTTTAGGACGTAATCGTGACGTAAAGGCACGTAATAGCTTTAAAAACAATTTTTAAGTTGTCACACGAAGTTTTAAAGTCGAATGTAAATAGACCAACATATTCGTGTAGGCAGAAAGTGTGGTAAGGTAAAGAGTGACAGCATCACAGTTGGCATTCTTTTGGGCTGTAATTAATGCCTTCAACTGAAGGAAAGCGGCAACAGTACAAATCAACCGAATCAGTGATGTAGTTAGCAGCCAAGTGGACAAGTAGCCATATCAGTAAAGGCGCTATGGCTTACTGTGCTTCGTTATTCTTTGTATGATTTCACTGATGGCTTAGTTGAATTTCCTTTATATTGTTTGTAACGATTTATGTCTATAAATCCGGGATCCGGGATCCGGGGAAGAAACAACTTTGGCCTTCACTTGGGCCTTCAGTTCAGATGGTCAGTCAGCCTGGCAAGGCAATGAGCTGGAGTGAACGTGATATGCCCAATTTGCAGAGGGTTTTCTGGTCTAACTGGAAAGCATGTCGGTTCCCATTACTTCCAGAACTGACTGGTGATCACTCTCTTGGCATTCCTTTTGAGACCCATGAATTGGGCACAGCTGTAGATGCATCCTGTCGTGGGGTGCCAGGTTATTACTTATCCACAGTTAAGGAAGCCCTCAGAGCAATGTAAAGCTGACCTGCTTTACTTGTTTAATCACCTGATCCATCCCCAGCCGCTTGGAGATTTGTTATCCTGCTTCGGTTCCAAATGCTGGCCAGAAGAGGTAACTTCACTCCAGTTTTCGACCCATTGCATTTCTTTCCTGTGTTCGAAAGACTCTAGAAAAGATATTGAGCAAACGTTTGGGGTGGTTTCTTCAAAGGGAAGTACGGTTGAGTGATGCATAGTTTGAGTTTCAGCAAGGTGGTCGTGCACAGGACACCATTCTTTTCTCCTCTCGGGAGGGTGAGACCAGGTTAAGAGAACACCTTCTGGTTGGAGCATTCTTCAACATCTAGGTGACTTATGACGCACTTGTTCTCTATAGGTTTTCCAAATTCTGCGTGGAATAGGAGTGGGGCCGCAGTTGCTTCAGGTCTTGTAGACCTATTCCTTAACAGATTGTTTGTAACACAAGTGAAAAATTATTCTCCCTCTTCACATTTGACAAGAAAATGCCTGTCACAAGGTAGCTGCTTAATAATTCCTTATCTGCCTCATTCAAAGCCGCAATAACCCTTTATAGAGAACATATTGGACGGCTACTGAATGGCAAAAAACTAAGTCCCAAAGAACAACGCGAGCTTTGGGGCTGTAGAGTGAGCTGCGGTCCGTGCATGTGTGAACAGGCATCGAGGGTCCTCCGCTTTTTAGTTGAGGTGAAAGGCGAGTATGGACATGCAGTCCTGTGTCGGTTGTTCCAAAGTTAAGTTCAATAGAGGGTTGACTTCCATCTTCCATTCTTGTGTGCTGCTCCCAGGGATATTCGTAACATTCAGGTTGCAGTGAACAGCTGCTTGAGAATGGTCATGGGAGGATTAAGCTAAACTCCAATTCCTACCCTACATGTGGAGGCCATGTGGTTGCCCAGCTGTGTAGAGCCAAGGGTGACCTCCTCCAGCTGGCAATGAGGAACCTGGAAAGGTCAATCAGGGCTGTGTCAAGTCGTCTTCTCTCATACTATACTGCACCTTAGGACCTACATCTCTGCAACGGCTCAGTGTTGCTGGTCAGGGGATCCAGCTATAACTGGAGTTGGGTCTCTGCTTTGCAGGTATTGCCATAAAATAAAAGGTACTGTCGGTGAGGTAACATCCCTCTTAGATTTCTGAACCACATCTGACTCGGCGTCAAAATTTCAAAATACTTGGAAGTCATCTTGAAATTACCAAATATTATAGTAAACTTCATTGCAAAAAAACCAGCAAGATAATAAATTCTTAAGTTTTAGCAATTAAAAACGTATCAGTGCTAATAATTCTTAGAAAATTCTAGAATTTACTCTTTACTGCTTACATCGGTTTGTAGTTAGCCTGTAAGAATCGTAATTCTTAATCTCTGGCAGAATAACCTTGGGATGATTTATATAAATCAGTTCTCCAAATGAATAGAGTTAAATCGTTACTCAGTACTAGTCATCATTAATTTACAAAATGACCTTTAAATAATCGTCTATTCTAGAATCTGATAGTATAATAAGAGTTTCATGATACCCACACTGCTGGTTTTCGAGCCCCGACCGTTTAACCGCGCAACCCTAACACTCGTAATGCTATTCCTAATATGTCCAGTAGATTTAATTGAACTTTTCATAGCTTCTTTAAGCCAATACAGTATAACTTAAGGGTACGGTAATGTGAAACGCCTGAAGCACAAGCGTGCTGGTCACTTACTCTACCCTTTAACCCAACTGAGCATTTAAAAGTTGAGGTAGTAGCACACTGATGAGCCAAACGACTTGAATGGAGATAAGTGAATTCAGTCAAGGTGCTACTCAACATGGCTTACAGACCTTGTTTACTGTTGAGCTTGAGATTTGTTGAGTAAACCACCAGAGTTCAAGGAGACCAAACTCAACCTGAACATCTGATTGTGGTCCACCGGTAAAATGAAGGAAACTGTCCAATGACGATGCTGCTGAGAACCAGTACCTATTCCCAACCATTTTCAAGTTTGCCGGACGAAAGATAATTCATAACTTTTGCTTAATACATAATTTTCCTAAAATTTTAAGTTTAAGACTTTAACATTTTTAGCAGACTACCCTGGGGGTCCTTCAGCTCATTGCCATTGTTATGTTGAGGTTTTCCATAACTTAATATACTACCCTAGTTAATGAGGAGAGCCATACTAGGAACTGGATTAGCTGAAGTGACAGTGCACAAAAGCGCTGCCCACTTTTATTTTATCAATATGTCACGTGAGTTTGCAAGATATTATATATGGTAGGAGATGGGGCAGTGTGGAAGGCAGTGTATCAAATACACCACAGCGTGAAGGCGTTTTTGGCTTTCAAGTGTGCTAACTTAATCAAGATAAGAAGGGGCACAGCACCTGGATGCAAGCAGGGGATCTATTGCGAACATTGTGCATATTGCTCCTTTATTGGCTGTAGATTTTACAGCCTCCACTGACGTCACAATGCAGCTCAACAGCTTAGGCACATGCGTACAAGTCAACCCAGTGACGACACATGAAAATATTGGCGAGAAAACGATTTAATGAGCTGCGGAGTGACCAACCTTCTTACATACTATCGTTCTACTCGACCTTGGATACAAGTGGAGTTAATTTAAGTCAAATATAAAATTAAAAATACTTCATCGTTTCGGGCCAAATCTGGTTCATTGTCAACAGCCATAAAAGAATACTAAGACCTCACGAGGTGAAGTCATGAAAACACCAATCAGCAAACAAACAACATCGTAGTTCCCAGGAGAAATTGGTATGATGGAAATGAAACGGGTAAAAGAATTCAATAAACTTGAAAAAAATAAAACGCTCAACTTTATGAAGGGACCTCGGTGTGCACACTGCATAGTAACATGGCACAACCGAAGTGTGGCTGTGTGTAGTATTGTGGTGTCGACTTTCCTCTAGTGAAAAAAAAAAAGTATAACATTGAATTTTCTTAACAGTTTAAAAATATTCTTTAAACATGAGGGCATTAGGGAGAATATGATTATTATTTCAGATGTCAGGGTGGTGTCCGTTTTTTTTGCAAATGCTGCACTAATGAATTCTTCGGTCAAACGCGGTTGGATTTGTGATAGCCGAATCGCTGGATCAGTTTCTGCTCACTGGCTCCAATGTAAATAACCCCAGGGAGGAGAAGGTTGTTGTTCTTGCTCTTCTTTTCTTCTTCTGCTTCCTTCTTTCTTTTTCTTCTTTCTACATCTTCTTTTGGGTTTTATACGTGCACCTTTTTGGCTTAAATTAACTTAGTGGACTTAATCAGATACCAAATATTCAAAGAAATAAATCATAAGTTAATATGCACTAAAACCACAACTAAAAGCATGCCGTGGTTTGAAAATTGAAGTTGAAAAGCACTTGTACATTCAAGCAATGAGTAAAGCATAAAAACAGCACAAGATATAAAACGTGCTCGACGTTTCGAGTCAGCTCCGGCTCATTTTCAAGAGCAAATAGAAAATTAAAAAATTAAAAAAAAAAGTTTCGAAGTCATTAAAAAGCAGGAAATTTCAAAGTCCATTTCTGTCAGGGCTGGACAGAAGTCAAAGTCGGACTGAGCCGAAACAAATGAAAAAGCCAAATGAAGGGACCTCGAATTGTGTAGTAGGTACGCACGAGTCGAAGTTAGGCCTACTGCACAATACGACGCCCTTTCATTTTGCTTTTTTATTTGTTTCGGCTCAGTCCGACTTTGACTTCTGTCCAGACCAGTTCTAGTGGCAGAAATAGACTTTGAAATTTCCTGCTTTTTAATGACGTAGAAAAACAAAATTTGAAAAAAATTTAATTTTTTTATAGTTTAAAACTAAAATAATTAATTAATAATAATAATTTATTTATTTATTTATTTTATTTCCTCTTGAAAAGGAGTCGGAGCCAACTTGAAAAGTCGAGCACGTTGTATAATGTTGTGCACTGATTGTGGTTGAAAATCACTGAAAGCCAAATTCAACCAGAAGGCCAACCTTTATGAGCCAAAAGGATTATTTGCATCCTTGTAAAGCAATTGTATTTAAACGACGAAGAAGGGACAAACAAAAAATAACCAAAAGAATCATCTTTTACCTACACGATATGTTGTTTTGCATTAGCTTGTAGATATTATTAGAGGAAGTAAAGGCCGAGCTGATCAATCATTGACGCGATTAATGATCGCAGGTACAGAAATAAAATAAAAGAAACTGTGGCTTTCATTGTCACTCATCATAAAGCCACAAGTTCATTAGCTGTTATCGAATGAGTCAACACGTATTGATTATTGAGACGTGAACAAGGAAGGAAAGAATGATAACACACGTTCGCTTTATGCAAATCTTCCTACAACATTTTACGTTTCCAGAATCATTAATTAGGCAGCGAAAAATTAATTAAAGGTACATTCCTCCCAACGCCATTTTTCTCATCCTTGTCCTATAACAGCCAGGCGCAGATCTCCATCGGCGCATGTTACCGTCGTACCGCTCCATTCGCGAGACTCGGCATAGTAATACAAGGTCAACTGAGATAGTAGCTGCGTTCCTCACAGCGAGGCACGCAGGTTGTTATCTCAGTTGGCCTTGGGCCTGACGAAACAGCATTAGCGTAAAAATTGTGTTGCCACAAACCGGAAAGATTTTCGTATTTTAACATCACACTTTTTTTTATTTTTTAGGCTTGTATCTTATAATTTTTTTCACGATCTATTGGCATAAACAATTTTAATGTTTACTGCATAAGTCTTTCAGATTTTTGATCTCATGGTAATTATTAGCAAACGATTAACAATTAGTACATGCACACGCACAGATGAAACGTCATGGTTATTCCAAGGTAAATATTGGCAGGGTGCTATTAAATTAGTTCCCAATATTCAACAGAAAATCTCCTAGACGCCACATTTTAAAATGGATTTTTAGCAACAATGGATTGACTAACGGGAAGTAAATAGACATTTGGAGCCGTACTTGGTGTGAAGGATCGAGAAAAATGGCGTTGGGGAATGTACCTTTAAATGATTCTCGGAAATGATACGAAACATTTGACGTGGGCGTGCCCTTTTTTTTAAACTTTAATTGCGTTTTTTCAGACGGACGTTGGCTTTTTATTTAATCATTCCAATCACTATAGTGGCTAACATTTTGTAAAGGAATGCAATAAATATATACTAGTTGTAACATACGCCGGTCTAGCTGATTCCCGCTGATGCAACTCAGCTGTAATAGTAATTATTGAAGTAATAGTGTTTGTTTCTAATTGTTAGAGCGCATATTCGTACTCATTGTCGGACGCTCGCCGTTTTTCTTTGCTACCGTCGTAAGAATGAGCCCGCTTGCCCTCTTGCTGAAGCTTTGTTTGTTTAATCCTCACTAATAATGCCTTATCAAGTCTGCTCGCATCATTAAGTCTGCTCCTACGCGAAATATATATATAGACTAGCATCGTACCCGGCTTCGCCCGGGGATTTGTTTGACCCGTGGTTGCTTCCCAGTATTTGCTCGGTGCTGCCTGATCGTTCACTGCAACAGTCGATTCTTGTTTGTGTAACACTCCCCCTTTCCTCTCCCTCACCTCTCTCCTCCTCCTTTTATCCCGTCCTCTCCCTCTCCTCTTGGTTTCCTTCCCTTTTTCCTCTTTGCTATACGTAGTTGAACACGTACCCGGCTCCCGGGTCTCGTGCTTGTTTGTTTGTTCTTTTCTAGGTTCAGTTAATGCGTAATCGTATGCTTAATGGTAACAGCTCACTTTCCTCCCCCCCCCCCCCCCACTCGCAGTCTTTCGCTGTGCCTTAAGCGATGCGTACCGTGTGAAAAATAAGTGTGCATGACGTCATGTAATACATGCCCTTGAGATTACCACGGTGTTTAGTTAAAAGGATAATTGTTAGAGCCAATTGTTAGTCGAGGCAACAATGTGCCAATTTCAACTTCTTTTCAAGGCAACAACGTCCCAGTTTCAACTTCATGCCAAAGAATTGACACACTCGCACGTTTTTCATTGTCCCCTTCCGGGGGTCGTTGCGGTTGCTTCATTTCTGCTATGAGACTTTGGTTTATAATGTAAGATTTTAATGCTAGGTTTAGCCGAGTTCAGATAGCAAATGTTTCACATTGAATAAAAAATTTTCTTTCGATCCAAGTTTTTTGTTATAACACACCTCTAAAGGCCCTTACATTTGTTTCCAGTCGGTCATGTGAATTGAGCTTGGGCTGATATGGTCATCGGCTCCAAGAAGTGTTTTTTGAAAAGGCTGATGCATGACGGAAAATTGTTTTTAGACTGGGTTAAAAATACGTTTCATACGGTAAGAAACACACCTACGTGTGCTGTAGAGAACCACTTTATTAGCTTCTAGCGGCCTATAGCGTTTTGCCATAAAATGATTCATTCTGACTATCCATGGTTAGGGAAAAAATGAAACAAGAAAAAGTTGTGAATTTTATCTACAATTGGTGTTCAATCATCGACTGAAACATGAGACCCGCGTGCTTTTAAGTGTCGTTTTAAGTGTCAATACTTTATAGTGTCCGCGGCCTATCTTGAGTTCTCTGTAGAACGAACACAGATAATCGATTGTACGTTTTCAGTAGCACAGTGCCTTTGTTGATATCCAAGATGGTTATAAAAACAATGGCGGCCATCGATTAAAGCCACCCCATCCAGGAAGATGTGGCCGCTCACAAAATACTTGCAGGACTCAAGATGTAGCTGTAGCGCATTAATTTCTGATTAATTTACTTGAATAATTTTTTATCTGAAAAAATCCGTCACGCAGTTTTATTGAACTACAAACTTAATTTCAGGACTATTTAAAATTATTTCAGAATTATTTAAAAGTTATTTTAAAATTATTTAAACCAAAAATACTGAAAATTAAGCAACTTACAAACTTTGTAACAATTTATGAAAATTACTTTAAAACAATAAGACGGACAGAAAAGCAGAAATTTCACGCAAATTCACATACAGATCTATAATAATAATGTTTGTTGCTGAAGCAACAGGTCTGGCAAGGATCGCGGGGATCACTGACTGCCATCCTAAAGAGGGGCAGCATTTAAGCTGCTTGTAAAAATATTTGATAAAAAGAGAATGCGAAGGTGTCAAGGTAAAAACTAAAACAAGATAAAACAATTTAAAAGCTTGCATATAGGTAAAAAATAATTTTAAAAAATGTTTAAATTGTAAAAAAAAATGCATGGCCAGTGAAAAGTTGGGATCGAATTAGGAAAGGTGGGTTAGAATTTCAACTGCCTTACCACCAAGGTTAGACCTGCCAGGGACACAAAGGTCCCCGATGGTATCGCCAGTCGAACGGAAAAGGAGGAGAGGGTGGATGGCCAATTGCCATAAAACAATACAATGAATAAAATAGGTAAAAAATCTACAAAGCTTAAAAGTCTTTACATAAGTTGATCGTCACATTAAAAGTAAAGCAATTAATAATAATAAAAATAACGCAAATACCACACTAGTTGAGAGTTGACGTTTTGGTTGTGAGACGCTGACACCGTAACCGTACCAGTGCAAAAATGAAGGCGAAACTATGATGCTCTCTTAATGAAGGCAGACAGATCCTCCGTCCATAATTCTTTCCGGAGCTGTACTCCGAATACATACATACCGTCCTAGAACGAAGGGCATTCCAAACAGGGACTACCCGCACCGCAAAAAAGAATCTTCGGCAGTCAAGTCTGGATCCCCTAGTCTCAAGTTTCCAAAGGTGACCCCTGGTATTATGAATACATGGTGCTAGGTCGAAAAAAGGAAGGTCGATCGAGATTAAGTTTCGAAGAATCTTGTATGTCAAGATGAGGTCAAATCTTAAACGGCGCAATTCCAGAAGCTCAAGTCCCGCTCTTGAGAGACGCTCTACATGATCAATATTTCGGAGTCCTGGAAGGCACTTCGTGAATCTTCTTTGAACGGATTCGATTAAGTGGATGTCTTTACCAAGGTATGGGGACCACACAGGAGTGCCATACTCAAGTATTGGACGGACAAAGACCTTGAATGCCCACACCTTGATTTGTAGATGGCCAGACGTGAAGCATCTATTAACCACCTCCAGCCGGTGGAAGGCTGTTGAACATACTTTCGAACAGTGTAGGGAAGACTTAAGGTCACTGGAGAACCAGATACCGAGATCCTTAATTTCGTTCACAAAGGGGAGAGTCTCTCCATCAAGCAAATAGTGATAGTCTGGGCATACTGATCCAATATGCATGGACTTACATTTCGAAGTAGACAGAGGAAGCTGCCACAAGTTTGACCAGCTGTGGACGTTTTGCATATCTGCCGTGAGCTTGATTGATTGACTCGGAGTCAAAATTTCAACCCCAATTTTCACGTCATCTGCAAATTTTGCACCATATGGGGTTGAATTTGCTAAATTAAGATCATTTATATAAACCAAAAACAGTAAGGGGCCAAGTACCAAGCCCTGGGGAATGCCGCTAGGTACACTAGCCTTATTTGAGAGAATATGTTCAACTCTAACCTGTTGATAACGGTTTTGAAGAAAGGCGGATAGCCAGTTAAGTAGAAGTCCAGAAATGCCACATCCACTTAGTTTTGCTACCAGCTTGCGATGGACCACCGATTCACACGCCTTTTTAAAATCAAAGTAGATGATGTCACTCTGGATTCCAATATCCAGCGCATCAGTCCAGCGATCGATAACAGTCAAAAGTTGATGCGTGGTCGATCGACCCGGAACAAATCCAAATTGATCATTATTAATAATTTGCAACTCTACTAGGTATGGCAACAGTGTGTCTCTTATGACAGCCTCTATGACTTTACAAGCCACGCACGTAAGTGCAATAGGTCTGTAGTTTTCGGGGTTAGATGGAGACCCTTCTTAAAAATCGGGACAACAGTGGCGTTCTTCCAAATTTCAGGAAGTACACCCTGCTTAAATGACATGGTGAAAAGCAAGGCTACAGGGTAACAAATTTCAGCTGAGATCTCTTTAAGTAGAAAGGCAGAAAGCCCATCCCTTCCGCAAGACGTACTAGGTTTAAGTTTCGATAAAGCGGAGAGTACACTAGACCTACTGAAGTTTATCATAGTGCAATTTTTTGACCAATGCCGATTTCGTGGCCAGGGAATGTTTTGATTCCCATCATCGATCACAGTATTGGAAGCAAAAATAGAACTTAGTAGCTCTGCCTTGGACTCGTTTTCCATCAAAAATTTGTTGTTGTATTTAAATGGTGGTAAGGAGCGCGCAGACATGTTTTTTTTTACGATACAATTTAAAGAGATGGGGTGTTTCCACTCCGAATGACTAATTCCTCCCTTTGCCTGTGCCATAACTCAACTGAGTCCGAAAATGATCGTCTTGCCGTATTATAAGCAAGCAAGGACTCCGCATCGTGCTTCACTTTATATCGTCTCCATAGCTTTTATTTAGTTTATTTTAGTTTTAGTTTTATTTAGTTTAGTTTATTTAGTTTGTTACGCTTCAACTTGATTATGAAGGAATAGGATGGAAGACGAGTATTACATTGGTTACGTGGAATTCGCTGTGGCTTTCTGCTGCACTTCAAATGAGGTTTCAGCATGACCAAAAAACAATTCCATGCATCATGAATGTTGTGGTCTAATATGGTCTAATATTCTAATGTCCGTCAGGCAATTAACGATTACGGTAGTCAGCGCAGATCGTACGCAATCCAAACACTATTTAATAAGTTGCTCATTGACCTACCAAAATTTGATAGTAAGAATAAAATTAGAAAGGAAGAAAAAAAATTTAAATAATTAAAAGCATGTGAAATTAAGGAGGGCTATTGATTAAATTTATGTTAATGATAATGCTTTTACATTTAAGGTGTGTGCTAGTTTAATTATTATTATCAGTATTTTTAATTCTTTTTATAATGTTTTACAGTTACCATACGTTTTATCATACTTGTGCAGTTTCTGTTTTGGTTTAAAGTGATGTTTTATTTTTTACTTTTACATTATATTGACTTTTAACATATGCTGTAATAAGATATTCATTGTTTTTTATACTTTATAATTGACATTTTTATTGGTTGTATCTGTATAAATTGTTGACTGGTTGACTGTCAATTTTGTATAGCTTGGCTTTTCACAAGTTTCGAAGTGAACTTAAAGCCGTTTCTATGTAAAAAACGCAACAAACTATTATAATTAAAAAAAAAACGGGGGGGTGCTTTAGCTTTTGACGCGCACCCAGCCTTAGCCGTGGTACCAGAAGGCGAGAGGGACAATTTTGCTAGGTAAGTACCATCGGAAATTCCTAGGTTCTTTTACATGCCACAATCGTCACGAGCACGACGCATCACAGGTCCTTTCACTTCCCGAAAACGTCAGGGGTGGCTGAGGCTGAACTCGAACCCGGAGCCTCTGGCACGTGAGACGGTCATGCTAACCATCAGGCCACCTTGCCGCATGGTGGGGAGGGGGGGAAGGGGTGTGTAACATTTCAAATCAATCACCACTTGTCGCAGATACAGATAAAAAAAAATCCTGGAGGCTTAATGCGCTCCCAACCGAAGCCATGGCACCAGAAGACAAGAGTGACAATTTTGCTAGGTAATTCCAATCGAAAATTGCTAGGATATTTTACATGCCGCAATCGACTCGATCATGATGCATCACGGAGCCCTTTTCTTCCTGAAAATACCAGGAATGGCTGAGTCAAGCTCGAATCCTTGACCTGGCATATGAGATGTCGTGCTGACAATCAGGCTATCTTGCCCCATACACAGACAATAGCGCGCAGGAAGAGAAACTACTTCGTTCTGCTTGGCACCTAAACTAAAAATTGGAAGAATGTTTGACACGCTCCCAGCCGAAGCCATAGCACCAGAATGCCAGACGGACAATTCTGCTAGGTAATGCCAATCGTAGGGCTTCCAGCTAACTTTAATGGATACAAACTAGGATTTTTTATTTGGTTAATTTTAAATAAATTTTTTTGAGCCTAAGTCATTTGAAGCAATTTAATGCTAGTGTGGCAGAACCGGGTCAATTTTGAACGTTACCAGACTTTTAGGAGAGAAGAAACTGGTAAAGGGAGGAGCCAACCCGGGGATTTGAACCGGGAAACCGCCGATCATCATAGGGACCGAAAGATTGTCCAGAATTGGCCAGAATAGTTCCCATAGCTGCTGAAGGAGCATTGTAGTCTCTCACAATACCCTGGCTGGCAGTTCTAGCGGGGACTTTGCCTAGGTCCCCTTTCCAGGGGTTCCACCAGATCCTCAAACCTCCGGCAACCAGGCTGAGCTCTCTCACCACTTCGCCACGATGAAAATATAGGAATTTTCTATAAAATAGTAGGCGCTTTACAGAAAAATCAAACAAAACTTGTAGGCGGTTTATAACAACTATTAGCCAGGATACAGTGGGAGAGTGTCCCACAATATTTTTGGTCGCCCTACAATACAATAAAAAGATAAAAGTGCACAAGACGGTTGGTACACGATTTACTTGGCAGTGTTAGGCAGTTCGACCATTCACGTTTCGTTTTTATACCATGCTGCAGTGCCACGGTCTTCTTTTGGATATAAATAATTAGTGTAAGCAAGGAAACACACCAAAAATAGGATATTATTTTAGTTTTTTTCCCTACAAAAAAATAGGAAATAGATTTGTTCAGGAAACGATACCTCAAATATATTGGGAGATATTCTGGTTTTCCGTTTGACGGCTATGCCGATGTTTAGTAGCCGCAGTAAGGAGCCCCATCTATAACGCAACCCCGTCTATAACGATGCAACCCCATCTATAACGACGCAACACCTATTTATAACGATGCAACCCCGTCTATAACGACGCAACCCCATATTACACCACAGCAAAAGTTATTTCAGTCCAACGAACAGAAAATAAAGTTATTAAGCCTTGTTTCGGTATGTAAAAAAGAAAACTCGTTCAACACATTCACTACCTCCTCTACATTTTAATGGTGGGCTATTAACTGAAAACTTTGATAAAGCTCAGGTGCTAAATAAGTATTTTTTTCCAAAATTTACGAATGACAATGGGTTTATTCCAAAGCTGCCCTACCAGGCAATCTAGTCTCGCCATGACAAAGTGAATTTTCATCCTGATGAAGTCAAAAGACCTTAGACTCCTTAAAGTTGACCAGACGATTTATTTGCCCATTTTTACAGGGAATTACTAAATGAAATTTATATACCCTTAACTTATCTTTTCGATCTTTCGTTTAATTACAGCACCTTACTCAGGGAACGACGCTAAGGGGGAAAGAGGCGGGTGGGGAGGGGGGGGGTGGGCGCTCGCCCCCCTAAATTTTGGGCCGCCCCCACCCCACCATCAGATCAAAGTCAAACGTAACGAAGAAAATTCTGGTTACTTATTAAGAAAACTACGTTAGTTTCTTTCACAACGATAGGAAGTACTTGAGGTCACATCAATAGAGCCTAGTTTGTGCGAGTTGTAAAATAATCCTTTTTTCAGCTGGATTAAAAAATATTCCAAAAAAAAATGGTGTAGAAAACAGTTAAGAACGTTGGGTATGAGAAAGAGAATGGCAAGAGAATATTTTGGGGAGATGGGGGAACCGCAAATGTAGAATTTTTTGGTTCGCTCCCCTGGATAAAATTGCTGCCGCACTGCCGCTACCCCAGTAAAGTGGTTCTGGCGTCGTTCCTGACCTTATTTGCAATTTGGAGAAATTTTGAAAAAAATTGATCCCTCAAATTATCGACTTTATTTCTCACGTGCATGGTACCTTGTAAAATAATGGGGGGAAAAAATAATCCGACGTAAAATATTAATTTCATAGATTCGCAAAATATTCTACAGAATGATCATTTGGGTTTGTTGCGGGAAAATCAACCAACCTACTGCTGTTACTCAAGGTTCTAGATGACTGGACAGAATCTGTGAATGATGGCATCCCGTTGGTGTTATTTTGATTGATTTTCTGATTTTTTGACTGCTGTTCGATCAAAATTGCATGCTAAGCTGCAAAGGTATGGACTTAAAGGAAAACTGCATGGATTAGTTTTTTTTTAATTGGCCATACCCAATGCGTGATTGTTGGCACATCAAATTCGGATGATGTCAGTGGAATTAGTGGTGTCCCACAAGGATATATCCTGGGTCCTCTTTTCTTTATTTTATACCTAAACTTGTACCGCTGATTTTTTTTTGCTTTAAATAAGTTTGCAGATGTAGTCTGGCAGCCGGCACAAAAATCCAAAAGAATAGTATGCACAAAATGTTTTTGCGCAGAGATGTTCTACAATATGTCCGTACTCCAAAACATAATGATGCCACCTTGGCACCTTTGGAGAATTCAAGATGGCATCAAAAAATGGCGACAAAAAACGGTTTTTTGCTTCTAGCGTCTAAACCGTTCATCCGATTGAAAATTAACCGATCATCAATTATGTTTATAATAAAATTTCCTTCAAAAAAGGTTGTATTCATATTTTTGGTAAAATTAATCCTTCTTGCCGAAATTCGTTATTTAAGTTATTTTATGCCGTTAACACGTTACATACACAATTCCTGACTTTAAACAGTTGCAGTACCAGTTCTAATTCGGATAAATGGATGTGATTCGGCTTAGATAAAAGTTGAAGATGTATATTTTACAACAAGGGTAATTAAAGCGATTTATATTAATTAGGAGCTAAGCTACGGCAGTTTACCTACGTTGCAGCACTGTGCTTTTCGCTCTATTTTACCACATGTTCCATCCTTAAACTGCTGTACCACCCGTTCTAATTCGGATAAATCTTCGTGATTAGACGTAGATGAAATATGAAGATGTATATTTTCCAACAAGGGTAATTAAAACGATTTATATTACTTAGGAGTTAAACTACGGCAGTTTACCTACGTTGTAGCACTGTGCTTTTCGCTCTATTTTACCACATGTTCCATCTTTAAACTGCTGCACCACCCGTTCTAATTCGGATAAATGGACGTGATTAGGCTTAGATGTAGATGAAGATGTATATTTTCCAACAAGGGCAATTAAAACGATTTATTTTAATTAGAAGCTAAGCTACGGTAGCTTAAAGATGGAACTTGTGATAAAATAGTGCAAAATGCACAGCGTTACACTCTAGAAAAACTGTCTGCTTAGCTCCTAATTGGTATAAATCTTTTTAATTACCCTTGTTGAAATTCGTCTAAGCCTAATCACGTCCATTTATCCGAATTAGAACGGGTACTGCAGCTGTTTAAAGTCAGGAATTGTATCTATAACATGCGTAAACAACCTAAAATAACTTAATAACGAATTTCGGCAAGAATGATTAATTTTACCAAAAATATGATTGGAACCTTTTTAGAATAAATTCTATTCTAAACATAATTCGTAACCGCAAATTTTCAATCGGATGAACGGTTTAGATGCTAGAAGGAAAAAACCGTTTTACTTTTCACCATTTTGGACGCCATCTTGAATTCCCCAAGGGTGCCAAGGTGGCATCATTATGTTTTGGAGTAGGGATATATTGTAGAACATCTCTGCGCAAAAATATTTTGTGCAGACAGTTTTCTTAGGTTAGGCCAAAAATAGCATATGGCAACTGGACTAATGATGTTTAGAAACACTACAGAGTGAAAACTGATCGCAAAAAAAAATGAGTTATTACCCTTGTTAGCATTAGCGATTGGGCAGTTAAATGGCAGTCGACTATTTCTGAAAGTAAATGTTCTATCTTTCGAACTGGATTTAAAAATCCTGGTAACCCATATTTTCTGCCAAACCAGCAACTGTCCGTTGTAAATCCTTTTAAGGATTTAGACGCGTGGTTCAGATCGGATTTGAAATTTGCTACTCGTTGTAACCAAATTGTTAAGCAAGCAAGGCAACGTTTGGCTATGATTCGACGTACTATCACATCTAGCGATGTTAAATTTTTAACCTGAGCATTTTTAAGGTGTTTGTGTGGCTAATTCTGGATTATGCGAGTTTTGTTTGGTCTCTGAACTTATTGAGAGATATTGACAGTGTCGAATCTGTTCAGAGAAATTTCAGAAAATACCTGTGTGGGATGAAAAATAAATCCTACACTGAACGCTTGGCAGTCCTTAAGTTAGAATCATTGGAATGTTGCCGTCTTGTGGCAGATTTGACTTTAACTTTTTAAATTCTGTTTGGTCACATTGATTTCCGGGTAGATTGGTTTTTTTTTTACGTTGCGTGAAGGTGACCGGACACGTGGCCACTCGAAAAAGCTTGTTGTCGCTCAGGCAAGGCGAGATTGTATTAAGTTTTTCTTTGCTAAACGCGTGATGAATGTTTTGAACTCTCTACCTGGTGATGTTGTTGAGGTGTCCTCACCTGCTTATTTTAAAGTTAAACTTAAATATGTACCTTCACAGATTTGTAAGACTATCCTTCTGACGATACCATATTCTAGTAAATTTTCTTTTTTAGCTTCTTATTTTTTTACCTTTGTTTTTAACCAATGAAATTGCGTTAGTCACCAGGGCATTTCACCCAGTTAGGCTGGGTGTTACAGACACTTTGGTGTCCGTCTCTGACCTATGTGCTTTACTTGCAACAAAAATAAAATATTATTCCAACCACAAAAGATAAAAAAAAAAGCTTTCATCAACTTCACACGTTTTGACACAGTGCAGTCGCTTCGTTCCTCATTTATGCTGTAAATCTCGCGCATTGTGGCAGAGCTATCGAGATACGTGTTTATCATGCTTACACACCTTGACGTAGACCCCCACACAAGGGCTGGCGCTACTACATGTTGCTTAGTGTCTTAGTGGTCTTTATGTTAACAAAATCAATATAGTAGTAAAGCAATATAGCCTCTGTATTTTTGAGCTAAACCTCCCATGTTAATGCCGAAATTTTGACGCTTAATTTCTCTGCCATCTGCGAGTATTTTTCGATTAATTTGGTACGTAAGCTTTGTTGGACTTCGTAGTCAAGCATACCAGAATTCGTTAAAATCAACTGAAGCGAATCGGTGATCTAGACCTGAGCTGAAACCATAAAACTAGTTTTTGGCTTGTTGTTATTGTTGGTATAACATGTTTCTACTATGCTCTCTACAGAACACACAATTTGTCCTACAATGCAGGTATTTAGCTCATTTTACTGGTATTGCTCTATAGATGAGCCCTTTCCATAAGGCCTTTTTTAATTAGTCAAGTGATTCAGGGGTGAGGGAGCTCTAAACGACCAGAATGATTGTTTTGCATTGGTTTAAACATTGTTATTGTGCAACAATGGCAATCAGCACACGCTAGCCACAAGACGTAGGCATTAGGTTACCTTGTTTCCCTATAGGTTTGTATATAGGTTGTTTCGTTTGTATGTCAAAGTATCACGAATTAGAAAACAAAAACGAACTCCTTTGCTGTTTATGTTAGGTTTAACGAACACATACTATAAGGCGATAACAAACCACAGTGTATCTTTCCAAAAACCGTAAATGGTAAAGACACAGAACATTAAAACAAGCTAATCTCAACTGCATGTATGCCAAACTAGCACGAATTAAAAAAAACTAAAATGTACACGTTAATGCTTAAGGTAAGGTTTAACTAATCCGAAGTCAAAACAGCAAACGAACACAAATCAACTTTCCTATAAGGTTTCAGATACTGCAGTGTTGCTGTACTGTTTAGCCCACATGAAACCTTACTGCTATATCCAACTATTATACACTTAAGTACAATTAAAACCAGAGCCCAAATTTCAAAACTTTTCATGCCCAAATAAAGGCTAAAGTAATGTAAGGTTACACACTTGACTACTTTCTTGGCTAAATTTTCAGTGTTGTTTCAGTCACGTCATCGACTTCCGTTCATCATCCTGCTGATGACACACATATCATTTTTCAATGTTTTCAAGCCCTTTTCCAGGCATGGAATTTTATTATTATACTTTCCAGGACATTTTCTGGTTTCAAGGACTCGGACGAACCCTGAATTACCTGCAGAGCTGTGCTACGCACACTAAGACGATCAGTTTTTAAAATTTTTCCCACGATGTCGTTTAGCATAGTAGAATGCGCCAGTGCATTAGCTGATCTATCGTGTGCAAAAGTAAAAATGGTAAAAAATTTTGATTACAGCAGTAAGGTTTCACGTGGACTAAACGGTGACACTGCAGCATTTAAAACCTTACATGAAAGTTTATTTGTGTTCCTTTGCTGTTTGGAGTTCGGATCAGTCAAAACGAGTTCATTTTTGTTTTCTAATTGCTGTAAAAGCCCAACGATGCCGTATCCTGCCACCTGCCATCGGCCCAAGACTTCATCAGCAGCATTCGCACTTTGAACCAATATTATTCGTAATTGGCTGAATCAAAGTTAGTGTCGTGTCGTCACTTGTGGCACGGTCAACAGATATGCTAACTATCCCTAGTTGTTAACCCTCCCGTTGAAGCTAGGGATATTAACCTCTTACCTTCCATACACTAGAGTGTATTGTGATAATTATACTACCATACTTATGACGTCAGCTGACTATCTATGACGCAACTAATTATGTCATTGTACAGAACAGAAGTTATTTAAAGCCCCGTTATCAAAATAAACATGTCCACAATATGCAGTTAGGCATACATCACAGTTAGACTCAAAGGCAGTTGCGCCAGAAAGGACCGTTCCAAGAAGTGTTCGATGAGAACTAATTCTTATTGACAAAATTAACCCAACGAAGACATTCCAGCATCAAGAACATCGCCGACAACAAAGTCCTAATTACATTTATTTCACGAGTGACCGTTTCATCAATAGAGTTAGGCTTAAATTATTTTGTTACACCCACAGATTAGTGAACCACATCCCCATGCTCACGAAGCAATGTGTATTCAATGACCTCCAATTAATTAACATTTCAAATGTTTTGCGAGATAAATTCCAACAATATCAACTAAAAACAGAACGCTATAATTACCGTCAACTTCTTTCGTACGCCACCACAGATCTCTTACACCATTCTGGAGGACGGCGTTCCCTTAGTAAATAATTAGCTGGTTAGTTTAATTTTTACTGTAATTTTCAATCGTTTTCACTACTACACGAATATTCTTTTTTTTTATTTGGCAGGAATAAAATTAAGCTCACTTATAATTTCGTAAACTTATTTATTTATTGATACGTTATTCCACATGTACGGTACAGTGGAAACAAGATACCGTTGGTTCGAAAAGTAAAGGGAGAGTAAGCATCATAGATCTTCTTAAAGCTAGACTAGCAGGTTGTAGCAGAACGTCCTACAGTAAATGCCGTATGGCCTGACAGAACACGCCAAAAAAGTCGACTAAAATCAACGGCTGAGCTGGTGCAGTAGGTGCTGGCACCAAGCGGTGCCCAACTGTAAAGTACCGACGATATTTCGAAAGTCTTTAAACCTTGTTTACCGAACTTGCTTGGGTCGCCTTTGTGCACAATTGGACCCAACTTGGACTGCTCTTAGTTTATAGTGTGTTTTTACTTCTTTTCTCTGCGGCGTTCTCCAGATGGCTTGATTTGGTTTTGCTAGGAGCACTGTTTCACTACGCAACATTTGTCTGAAACAGATAAAAATAACAATGAAGTTTCAGTTAAGAGCGTTTCGGTTTTGTTATTTTTTGTTTGCCCCATTCAACTAGATTACACAGTGATTAGGTATTACGTTCTTTGTTTTTCCATTAGGTTATCATCAATAAATCGATCATCAAAATCCGTGTAAATTTTAAGAAGTAAAGTGAAACTTCAATCATTTAACTCTTTTTTTTTTTTTACGGCACACGTGACTTTTTTTGTAGTATATATGATTCAAGCTTAGTCCTTCCTCCAGCAAAATTAAAACAATTACGGTAATATCTCCGTTCCTATTCAATATTTTTCTACCAAAGCTGGCCAGATGGTAGATAGGTATTGAAGTTATATTTACACCAAAAATTATGCAATTCTGTGCAAGAATAAAGGTAGGGAACCACACTGTGTGTGTGCGCGCCGCCGCCGCCGCATGTCATTGACGCACACCTCCCAGTGTGATCGTAAGCGGCAGCGTCCGCATTGAAAAGCGCGCGAATTTAGTTGTAAGAAGCCAGTTCCTTATGTGCACGAAGGTTCGGGCAACAGTTGTTAAAAATATCTGCAGTAAAAAAGTTAATGTGCAGCAACTGTGGTCGTTTGTCCTGACGAGTGGAAGCTTCTTACAGTTATTTGGCGCCCTATACTGTAAAGGAACCAGCGAAATTTCGTATGTTGGTGAGCGAAATAACGAACTTTGCGTCGAGCAAAAATTAGCAGCAATGGCGAGGTATGCTGTCGGCTTACTGAGACTACCGGGTGAAGTGAAGACGAAATACGGTAAGACTGTTCCAATTTATTAATTGATCCAGTGCCGCCACCAAACTCATAGTTTGCTACTTGCTGATCAAAAATCTTGCGTTGCTAACCTAAAAAGGTCGTCATTACATATCGCTGGGGGGATGTTGGGGGCATTTTTTTTTACACGATACCAAAAAATGTTGATTCGCCCCACTCCCCCCGACAGGCTGTAGAAAAATTAATGCTTCCCTCCTACACGTAGACGAAAAACCTTTCAGCCCCCCTTTCTCAGAAGTACAAATCAACAAAACATGGCTATTGATGCATATCTAGTGCATGTTAGGCCTTGACATTTTAAATTACTTAAAAATGCAAAGCATTTAGATTCATTTAACAGTTTATATTCTTTTGCTGAGCTAGTATAACAGTTCTCTAGAGTTAAGTACTGCGTTATACACAAAGCACATTTACTGTTTTGCATTATCCCTTCCATAATATATGCAATAAAAAATTTCATAATTAACAGTCGTATATTTTTTTCCAAAAGAAAGAAGCAAGCAAATAATTTTGCTGCGAATTGTTGGTAGCGTATGTCTGATCGTGCACTTACACATTTTAAACTACCGGTACATGTACTAGCTTACGACAAATCTACTACTTTCATTAGACGGCGTTTCACGAAAAACAAGCACCAAAAATAAATGTCTGTGCACAAATTTGAAATACGTGCTGTTCACACAAATTGTTACAACAAGTTCCAATGGACAAGTAGTTGTGTAATTAGTTCCTCTGCAGATTGGGCGCATAGCCTAGTGGCTACTGTCAGCTCAGCGTAAGTGTGAAAATGAACAAGTTTCAACGAGAGAACAACCTCCCTTTCCCTAGTTGAGGGGCGATCTATGCAGTCTTGTGCTAGAGTTGAGAGTGTTTACGTTGGTGAAACTATGATACGAGCAGGTGAGATCCAGGCCTCCACTCATTAGATGTAAAAGTTGTACTGCCGAGCTTGTCGCAAAAACCTCTTCCAAAATCTCCCCCCCCCCCTCTCACGCGAAGCAAACTAAAAATTATACCCAACCCCCCTCCAGACAGTGTAAAAAAAAAATATGCCCCCCCCCCCCCAGCGATACTTAATGACCGGTCCCCTAAAATTATGAACGTTTTACAGTTTCTTTAGGTTGTTTCGTCCTTTTTTTTCCCCTTTCGTTCTCTTGTATTTTGTTTTCGTTCATTGTTATACTCTGCAATACATAACGGAGCGAAAGCAGTTTAAAAGGGACCGAAAGCAAAAAAAAAAAAATAATAATAATAATAATAATAATAAAACGAAACCAACGTAAAAAAAGTTGTAATAATGAACTGCGGGCCCGATGCTCGATTGACTCTTCCTGGTGCTAACGCCACCAGCTAAGAATAATGCAAGATTGGAGTTGTTTTCTTCTAGTGAACCAATACAAACGACGCTTGGCAAGAGCTGATGGCGATTTGATGAACTGTCATGTCTTTTAACGAACATTTAATTGCAGTCTTTGTAGATTCAATTGAACTTTGTAACGCTAATTCCTAATTCGGTGTTAGAAAACCCTATACAACTATATGTTTGTCCAGTCAAGTGGAAGCTTCTCACAACACGTAAATTTGAAATCTGTTTACTTCTTGTTGTTGTTCTTCTTGTCATTCTGCCACTGTTTCAGAAAAAATACTGCACCTACCTAAAATCTGAAAAATGATCTAAGCCAGAAATTTCCTGGTTCTTCGTCCTCAAAGAACGACTTTCCGGAGATATGGGACCCTGAACGATCAGTTTTGTTTTACATTGTTTTAACCATTGTAATTACGGAACAATGCCAGTCAGCAAACGCCAGGTCCATTCTTCGTGCACGTGTTATGTCTTTGCTAAACAGTTGATTGTTGATGGGTAAAATGGGTGTCTAGGTGTTTCGGTGTCTCCGTGCTTAGTGTGTAGTGTTTGGTGTGTATTTAGTTTTAGGAGTGTGCGACCATGGGTCATGGCCCCTATTAATAAATTGAAATTAAAAGAATCTGTGTTTCAGCCAAACGCATATAGTTTTAAACCAACCTAAGTTACGTTGTTAATTTCGAGGATTAGCAGCTAGAAACAAGAGAATGGTATATTTATTTCGTAGATGCAGGCTTTCAGACCAGAGCTGAATTGTTTAAAGGGTTTAAAGGGTTTAACGAGCGTTAACCACTCCTGGTCATCTGCCCGAAGCCCTAAGGCCCTATGTCTGCAACAGCCAGATTCCCAGGTGGTCACCCACCCAAGTATCAATCCAGCTGAATTGTTTAAAAGTAAGCAGCAACAAACATCAAAGAAAGGTTCAACAAGAAACATTCGTTCACACCTTTGCAAATGAAAAAAAAATTACTGCCAACAATTATTATTCATCCCGGCCGAGTTAGGCAACACACATCACGTCAATTTAATTGTCGAGGACATAGTCATAAAGAAGGTGTACACGGATTACACATAAAAATATCAAGTAGGGTCTAGTGCCGTAAAAAAAAAAGGGTTACATAACTGAAGTTTCACTTACTCGTTAAAAAGTACACGGATATTAATAATTGATGATTTTTATTTGAAATAAGCAAACGTACAATTCAGAAAATTACATCTGTTTAACAATCAAATTATTGTTAAAGCGCAACATCACTTAAAACGTCATAAATCCTTCCAGTATGTCCTAGCATTTACACAGGTTAGAGTTAATGTCGCAAAATCATCTTACACGAAAGGAAAAAAAAACAAGAAAATGATTGTGGTGGCAACATTTACATACGTTTGAACTAATGCTGCAAAACTGAGTCATACAGGAAAGCCAACATGAATGCATGTTCCTTTAAACGATGCAATTTTCTCAAATTGTACATTTGCTTATTTCAATCAAAAATCATCAATTTTTACCCGTGTACATTTTAACAAATAAAGTGAAACTTCAAATATATAAGAATTTTTTACGGCACACTTAACGGCTTTGTTTGTAATTTGTAAATTGCCCGTATCGCAGAGACCAACCGTAGTTAAAAAACGGTAAAAAAAAAAAAAAAAAAAAACCGTCTGAATGCAGTAGCAAGATTTAACATGGACTAAATACTACAGTAATCTATCGTTGTAGCATCAAAACATGTCAGGAAAAGTTTGCTTGTGCTTCTTTCCTGTTTTTATCTCGGTTCAGTTTAAATTTACTTTGAATATCACACCGTGACACCAACGAATAAAAGAGTTTCGTTTAGTTTCAAGACTTAAGTTATTGACAGTGAACTGAAAGTAACTTCACAGAAATCAGCTCATAAGTCAAAAGGACTACGTTTTTAGTTGATAACAAATGAATCTAATGATCACAAAATTTGAACAGTGGCAGGGAAAGAGAACACTGAACAAAATGTGTTTCTTCAGATACATGGAAACATATTTGTACATCAATATCCACTTTACTTTTTGAAAGTACAAGGTTGGGATGGGTTGGTAACTGAAACCGAATTTTCGGTTTTTACTGAAAACCGAAACCGATTCGGATTTTGTGTCCTTTTATTGTACGGTGTTTGATAAAACAAAAATTGATTTATTGTTTTAAATATTTTTAAAGCAAAGCTCCTAGTCATTAAAAAGAAAATAGAAGAGGAAAGTGGTGCCACGGCTATACTCATGGTCTATGACGCTGTTGAAAGTGAAAGCAGGAGTGAGTTAGAAGCTAGTAATACTACTGTTACAAGAAAAAAACTAGAAATTTCTGGTTGGGGTGGAGGGTGGCAAAAACCGATACCGAAACCACGGTTTTGTGGGCGTGAAAACCGAAACTGGAACCGACGTCAAAAATATGAAACCGACCCATCCCCAGTACAAGGTATTCAACATTAACTACTTCACAATGATATAGTGTTGCACGGTAAATCGGTACTCACGGTATAGACGATAAAAAAAAATTACGGTATCAGTATCGTTTCTTTTTTAGCTCCACGGTATTACCGTAGCAGCTACCGTGATTATGGTGCTGACGACCATTCATGAACCAGCTTTACCCTCTTTTTGTTTTTTCATGGCAGTAATTCAATTCACACAAGTAAAAGCCGATACGGAGGTGTGAAATTTGCACGAGCCTGTGTAATCCGATCCCACTGCTAGGCAGAGGAAGTGCCTAAATTGCAGGGGGGGGGGGGGGGGGCGAAGGAGCAGCTCTTCAGTAACAATCGTGTTCGAGCGTGTTTATGTTGTCGATGTCGTAGCATCCAATTAAAAAGAAAGCGAAGTCCCACTGTTACTAAACAAATTAAATACAAAGAGCCATATTTGATTCTTTTGTGTTCAAGTGATAATAGCGCAAAATTATTTCCTAAATTACCGTGATATTACCGTAGACCGCCATTTTCAAAACCGTACCGTCCTGCAAAAACTTAATACCGTGCAACACTAGTTTGTCACTAATGTAACGGTACTCTTCATCCAAGTCTAATGATTCTCCACACTTTCTAATCATCGCTAGCGTTATTCATTGCTACTGTCATCAGAACAGTCACGAGGTGAGAGCTACTGGGGCAAGTGGGGAGGGGGTGTGATGAACTAACTGGTTGGAACTTCCCATTCAGAATTTCCCTGCCATGACCAGCAGGTTGTAATGAAGCTGGTGATACGTGATGGATGGTGTTAGTCCTTTGCAAATGGAAATCCTACGGTGGTCGTCGGGAGTCATAGTGTGTACAAGGAAGCTCTGGCTAACACAGGTAACATCTGCCCTCTCACCATAGGCCTTTTAGGGGACAAATACAATTACTTTGTCTACTTTGTCTTTTTAACTCTAGACTCACCTACTCCAAACTAAAGCTCTCGTGCCTCAGGATCATTGACCATCTTCTGCAAGATAGCTTTATCCGTGCCCATAGAAGCTTAATGTGTGGTCAGTACCAGTGATGATATGGGGAGATACAACAATATCTGCAACCTCTTCTGAGAGTTGGGCATTGTACTACCTGATTACGGCAGTGCTTGCATTTATTCAGCAAATCACCTCGGAGTCATTGCGAGACATAAGCTACTTGCACATACACATCCATGTCCTTGTTGTCTAATACAACTGCACCACTATAATTCCCACCCCCTCTGCTTGACATCTGCAGAGAGCAGCATTGTAAGTGCCTCTGGATGCCTGAAGACATAGTCCTTGCTTGCCATGACAATTCTGAGGTTAGTTGATGTCTCTCCCTCAGAGTATGACACCATGCAGTCCGCAACTGACCAAGTTGTTTTCATCTGTTCCTTTACAAGCCTCTCCAGTTTGACCTTAATTCCTGAATTTACCATGAATTTGTTGAACTCAGTTGCTCCTGGAATAAAATATTTGGGCATGGGGAACACTTCGAGGTGTGCTGATAGTTTGTTAAATACGGATGCAAACTATTTACGTTGCCTTTTGGACTTAAATGTCAGACTGCCTGAGTGGGGCATCGAACCCGCGACCTTTGAATCCAAAGGCCGGAGTCCTACCACTCAGCCATTCTGACATGGCCCAATTGGCTTTCTGTCCCGTTGATAGTTTGTTGCCTGTAAATCATACTCACAATCCTTGATCAAACAAAACAAATTCGAGGTGATCTGCTCCAGACGATGATCTGCTTCGGATGCAGTACATACAAGCAACTTATGACTCGTAGCAACTCCGAAGTAACATGCTGATTAAATGCAAGCATGCAGTAATCAACCGCAAACCTCTACTCTCGCAAGAGGCTGCAGATATCTTCATATCTCTTCATATAATCAAGGTCAGTGACAGCACATCAGGCTTCTATGGTTATAGCAGAAACAGTCTTGCTGAAAGTGATCACTAATCTTGAGGCACGAGATCTTCTGGTACTTGTAGGTGAGAGTCTGGAGTTAAAGAATGCGCTATTAAACCTCAATCCACCCCCACCTCTCCCTCACTCATAAGTACAGGGAAAAACCGAGTACCAGCGTACTAAATTTGGTACTGGAACTGGCTGAAAATTTTCTGGTACCGCCCAACACTAATCGAACACTGAGTTACATTCAGGGGTAGAGTGAGGAATTTACGGTTGAGGGGAGTTACAAATTGCGTGTAAGCTACTATGGGCTATTAAGCCTCAAGATTTTTTTTTTGGGTGAGGGAGGTTTAGTTTGGTAAATTTGTGTGTTCTGCAAGCTTTTCGTGTGTCCAGAATAGCTGGAGACACAGGTTTGACACATTGATACCCACACGTGTGAACTGAATTCTCTCGCACAGAAAGTCTGGCAGCCATAGACCAAGACAGTGTAAGGCCATATTTTTTAAGTTTGAACTGAAAGTTTCTGATGTGATGCTCTATCAGTTTAGGTAAAGGATATATACCCAGGTACCAATATCAACAACTGCTGGCCAGTAGTCGAAGCATCTTAACAATTGTACAGAAGCACGCCGAACTGAACATTGGCTAGAGCTGCACAGTGGACGACGGTAGAAATAATAATGGTTTCCATAACCTTGCACGGTATACAATTGAGGGAGACAGGCCTGCAGTTTGAAGGATCGGATGCATGGGTCTTTTTTTTTTTAATACTGATAATTGTAGATGTCTTCCATCCGCGGGACCGTGCGCACCCTGTGAGCGGAGCTGTTAGCTTAAAACGTCGCGCCACTATTGTATGTGAGTATACAACTGCATACGGTACCTTTTTTAGTCTTCTGTACAGCTGAAACGGCTGCAAAGACTATAGCAACGACTTTGTCCATCCATCTGTCCGTCGCCTTTTTCAACTCCGGAAGTGGCAGACAAGTGAGCCCATTACCTATGGAACGATACCAGATAGAGACAAACGGTTTTCACATTGGATTCATCGTCCTAAAATATGTCCAGAGAGACAAAAAAAAAACAACAGGAAGTATGAAGCGGAAGTGGACACAAGTGACCGGAAGTGGCCGAAAGAGCCCATCATTTATGGAACGGTACCAGATAGACACAATCGGTTTTCACCATTAGATTCAGCGTCAAAAATTAGCTAAAATGCATTCAAAAAAAAAACAACTGAAATGCATTAAAAAAACAACCGGAAGTATGAAGCGGAAGTGGACACAAGTGACTGGAAGTGGCCAAGGGAGCCTATCATCTATGGAACGGCACCAGATAGAGACAAACGGTTTTCACCGTTAGATTCAGCATTCAAAAATTAGTTAAAACGAATTTTTAAAAAAAGGAACTGTGAAGCGGAAGTGGCCTGAAAGTGACGAAAGTGCACAGAAGAACAGTTGCGACTAGGTAGTCGCGCAGCCTCTTGTTTCAATTCGGTTGCCTTCGACAGCTTCTAGCTGCGTGGGTCTCATGAGAGAATTGCGTAAACGTGCTTTTACTACAGAAACAAACTTTTGCGAGGCCAGTAATTAAACCTTGAATGGTACAGTCGGAAAAAAATATGTTGTCTCCTATCATCCCCTATGATGATGTAACATCCCGGCACGTAACGTTAACATGCTATGATCTCATTACCACAACAGACAAACGCAAAAATGTAAAGCTACAGTAGTTAATCGTTAGCAGTACCACACAATAGTAAGGCTGTATTTTCTAAAGGAAAATACAAAAAATAAGCATGTTTCCTCAAAGCCGCACACGCCTACTAGCCGTTCGTTTTATCGAGTCGTTACAAGCAGAACCAACTCTACACGCGGAGCATGACGTCACCACGACGGGACGAAACGAACAGGCCTCTGCGTCCCGGATCACAGTGATCACAGCCTCCCCAGCGCGAGCGACGCCCACATGCAACTTTCCCAGCTCAGCATTCCCGTATGCAGGAAAGAAGTTGGATAAAAAAAAAACATCCGAGTTGGTGCACAGCAGCGAGGCACGCACTGTTCAACCAGCGGAGCTCGGCAACGTATTTTGAGGCATTTTAAAAAAGAAAAAAGCGAATCCGCTGGAAAAATCTACCTTATGTTTGTGGTAAAAATGACGTGGTTAATTTTTTTTAAACCGATAAATTCTAGTATTACAAAAAAGGAATATGCTGTAAAGCATGTTTAAAAACCAAGAAATATTACAGATACAAAAAACTGAAAGTACAAGCAATGACGATGGGGAGTGTATTTAGTTGTTTTGATCGGCAGAACAAGTGTTTGTATCAATGCTTTAAATATTCTATTCGATTAGCAACATTAAATTCGCAACTGCAAGCTTGATTAAGTTTTTTTTTCAAGTCTTTCATTGATCTTTACTAATGTGATATGTAAAACGTTTGGGTAAACTATATGCATAGTTTTTTTTAGGAAAAGGTCTAAGGCAAACATGGTTTGTATGCTGCAAACACGGGTGAGTTAAATATACTATACGTATGTGTATTACAATTTCAAAGTAGTATAATAACAGCTAAAATTGCAAGACGTAAAAGAATTGTTGCTGAATACGAATTATTTTGCACCTGCAAGAACGAATTTAGTTAGATGCTAAACATGTTCCTCTATGTATTTTATTCAGTGGTAACATAATGTTTTATTTCCATTTGTGTTGCATTGCATTAAAGAATTAAGGGGGGAAACCAACTAAAGTGTAAGGAGCAGGATGCAAGGCCGCATTTAAAAAATCCTTAAAATCAGTGAAACAAAATGTAGTAGTGTGATATTAACCTACACACAATTAACACAAACGCCTTACATAGACTTTCTTGTTTCACTGATTTTAAGGATTTAAAATGAAGTCGTACATCTTGCATTGTATGCTTTAGCGTTTTGCCATAACCTTACATGTCCATTGCTGTAGTCCAGTTAACGTTTTATTCGGATTACAATTAAAAACGCAATGTGTTGAAAATATACGCCTACTTCTTTCACTATTGCATTGTGTTCAACTACGATTTAACCTTAATACAGTATAAGCGCGCTTTTTATACATTACCAGAATGCAATTAAAAATAGAATTGTGCTGCAGTGCTTCATTGTGTTAAAATCTACAGAATATCTGCATTTAATAGACCCTGTATGCATAGAGACGCATTTTTTAATAGTTTACATATTTTCAGAAGTCAATTAACAATGCAATTTAAGAAAAATATTGCCCGATTTCTTCCTTCGCTGCATTGTGATAAAACACGAAATTTTGCACTAGCTCTAAAATTTGGAATATTTGCTAATGCTATAAAATGAAGCATTGCAAATGAACTAAAGGCGGCTATCTATTATCTGCAAGTGCACAAAGATTTATAATATTTTCAAATTCACTAAAATATAAATATTGTCAAATGCACCAAAAAAAATAGGAAATTATTCATAGGAAACATCGCCCATTTATCCTTCCACGCACGTGAATGGTTTTTATTTAATTTTATTCGGTAGGCGAAAAATTCTAAATTGTGCAATTTTTGCATCAATAATAACGCCAGACGTCATGCAAAGGGCCCGCCCGCTTGGGCAGGTCACTGAAACTATATGCGTGATTTTGATAACTGATTATTTCGGGAAGAAAACGACATTAAATTTAGAAAAGCGAAAAAGAATCGATAGCTGTCACCGTAATCCAGGCCACGACTTGCGGCACAGCTATCGACCGCCCGTTCCTATGACGTCAGTACAATGTGCGGTCTACGTCCGAATGACGTCATAGTGACGCACTCCACGGTGACGAATGGAAATCCGATGCAAGGTGGAAGGGTTGAAACGGGCACAGTTAGCGCACGAAACAAAATGCTAGATGTATTATTGATTCACGGAAAAGCTTTCATTATTCATACTATAAAGTGAGTACGTAGTAGACCAGGCCCCGCCACTGATGGCCGGTAGCCAACAAACACGGCAGCCCCGACTGGTTTGCCGTGCGTGAGACAATTTTTTTCTCCGTCCGAATGACGGTAATTGTGAAGATCCGTGCGTAAAAGCGGGTAAAGTACGCCAGCCAAATGCCGTATTTCCGTACGAAATAACGTCTTCAATGCGTCAGTGTAGGCATTTTTTTTTATTGTTTTAATTTAGAAAAGCGTTGTTCAGACGTGACTGACGTATACTTTTATGTTTGGATAAGGCATTGTCTAAAAATAATTTTAATTGCCATTAAAAGAAAGTTTTTACTATTGAATGAAGGGGAGGTAAGGAGGCGGTTTAATTCTGTTTTTTCCTTCTTTGCCACCGAAAATGTGTACTTTCAAAAGTTATGAGTGGGTGTGGATCATCAGTGCACGACATAATTCTAACAAAGCGACTATGTAAAAGTAAACTTTGCATTTTTGCTGTCTTAATTTTTAATGCGGGATTTGCAGTGTGGTAGCCAACACCAGATATTTCGAAACGAAATAAATTTATTTAATGCATTCTTCGTCTGACTAGCGTACACTGATGTGTTTGTAAACTAAAATATTGATTTGCACCGAAAGAAGATGGAAACATTGCAGGAAAGCCATTCTGTCAGCATCCTAATGAGACTGCTGTACAGAGAAGCCGAATAACATTGGTTGGGTAAGCTGCAGAATGCATCCCCTCAAGACACACTGACCTTGGACGAATGAGCGTTGCGGGGAAGCCGTCGCACGATGCTGGCACGTTGTTGGTATGGAGTAGGAATTGCGCCGATCGTCAAGTTGGCAATTTTGTGCCGCAATGGTACTTGTGCTCATAAGTGATATGTAGAAAAACAAGCTACAAACATGAGATGCCCATTCTCACTTTGTCGCTATTTTCGTGCAGCATTTACATAGGTGTGACAAAATGTTGCAAGAGTGAGTCAAAGAGGAAGGCTAACATGGACGCAAACATTTTAAAAGCAATAGCAATATTAAAAAAAAACAAAAAAAATTTGCAGTTGTAAGATTGTTTGGTAACCTTTTTAATTCAAGCGTATAAAGTAAATAAAAGATTTAACTGCAAGCTTTTAAAGCGGCGCATAAATTGAAGCCCTGAAAACAAACAACGCTCCGGCGCTATACACCGGCACTGATTGCATGCAATGGCACCCCATGATGTCAGCGTTACAAGATTTTGAGGCTGTTAGTACCATTTCTGCAGGTGTAGTCTTTACAAATAACTTTGTAGAAGAGCCTTGGCACCTAGTTTCTTGGCTTCTTCGGTCTTAAGTATGTTACGGATGTGGGCATATAAGCAAACAGCGTGTTCATCATACTAATTCTATGAATTTTGACAAAATATGGGTATAAGGAACATTTTATAAAACATTAAAATCAAACCTGTCTTTTCGTTCAAAAAGAAACATGTTTCCTTACATCGAATGGTAACTGTCGGGTCGGAGAGCTACTTACTTATTTTGGCTACAGCACAGCACTAATCTTGGCTACAGGAATCCTCTGCAGACAGTCTCAGTGGGTATACGAAAAGCGTATTTCTTGTTTGGCAAAACATATTAACCTGATAATTTTACCATTACATTCCTCGAATGTGATGGTTCCCTGGAGGTTTTTCGGTTGTGAGTATCCGCCCGCTTGCATACTCCCACTGCGCCTGCGCGACACAGTCCTCCTCTATATAGGCGGCAGTATGACCGATATCTACATTCATTTTCCTCCATGGTTCACTTCGTTACGTCGATCTCTGGAATTGGACTTTTGCTTTCGCGACATCTTCATAGCTTCGACCGAAGACGCTACTGCCCATGACAGCCTTTCGGCCTCTGCTCTGACTTTGGATGCTGCACTCCAACCTGCTCTCTTGCCTCTCCCTCACGACCACTGGCCGACCGGTCATTACCGAGACGGCCATGTCGCGAAGGAAGAGGACGACTTACCGCTTCAAGACGGCATCGCACTCCGCGTCCGCCCGACCTCGTGGCTTTTGATGATGATCTTTGGCAAGCCAAAGCGCTCTTCTGGGAAGCGGAAAGGAAACTCCAAGGCGCTTCATCTCAACGGGGCCTTCTAGTAGGAACTCACCCACCGCCGTCTTACACCTCATCCATGAAATGCGCCGGCACTCAGGACTGGGTCGCTTCGACTGCAAGTCAAGACAGCCGCAAACGCCACTCGTCCGCCCCTTCACCTGGAGCTAAACAATGCAGGCGTCCGGTGCCTTCTCCCTTCGCGACAACTGCTTTCGCGACACAGGATGTTGCAACACCGTCCACTCCGAAGACCCGCCTGCAACCCGCCCCAGCCGTGAATCAAGCTTCTTCCGGACCTCCTCTGTGGCGAAGTCAAACTGGATTTCGGCTCTGCTCTCGTCTTTCCCGAACGCATTGAGATGCCTCCCTTCATTGACGACGGATGCAACCAAGAAACGTCATCAAGTCGACATTTCCCCGTCTTCCAAAGGAACCCACTCCCACGTTCCGGCTCCCTGCCTCAACCACCGCTGTACGCCGGGGTCCCCATGTCACTAGTCACAACAACGCATCGCCCCTTTCACGACACTGAAGCTCATTGCAACTACCGTCCTCTCCGGGTTTTGCCTTCCTGGCACTACTTCTCTTCCGTCCACTCACGCCGAGTTCTTCTAACGGCAACAGGGATCTCTCTTTGCCCCCATGCAGTTCAAACGCAAGTTACCACACCTCACAGAACGCAGACCACCCCCCCCCCCTGCATCCTCGTCGTCGCTGTTTTCACTCAACGAGAACATTCAATCGCCACGGGACTGCAGCGTCCATCTGCATCCTTTCGCGACATGATGTTGCCCAGCGTTCCTCAACTCCAGCAACGCTTCTTTATCGCGAAAGCAGCTCCACTGGGATTTGGCACGAAATCCCAATCCTCGTTTTGACATCCTGCCCTTCCGTTCCCGGTCCTGGATTGGCTGTTAACGCAGCCTCCACCGAACCGAGTTCGCACTCCTTGTCGCGAAAGGGTCGATCATCCATCGCTACAACCCATTCGTCAATCCTTCAAACAAAACGGCTGAACAGTCTCCATAGACATGGAGGATGCTGCTTGTCTCGACCGTGGCTGTCTCACGTCTCGAGCAAAATTAAGTCAACTGTTGCTGTCTACTGCTGCTCGTCTCACTCGTGGCTAAATCCCACGTTTTGAGTGAAGAATCAAGACGGAAGCCGTTTACACCTCTTCCTACTTGTCTCGACCGTGGCTGACCCCAAGTCTCGAACAAAATCAAGTCAACTGTTGCTGTCTACTGTTGCTCATCTCACTCGTGGCTAAATCCCACGTTTTGAGTGAAGAATCAAGACGGAAGCCGTTTACACCTCTTCCTACTTGTCTCGACCGTGGCTGACCCCAAGTCTCGAGCAAAATCAAGTCAACTGTTGCTGTCTACTGTTGCTCATCTCACTCGTGGCTAAATCCCACGTTTTGAGTGAAGAATCAAGACGGAAGCCGTTTACACCTCTTCCTACTTATCTCGTCCGTGGCTCCCACGTCACGAGCAAAATCAAGTCAACTGTTGCTGTCTACTGCTGCTCGTCTCACTCGTGGCCTTCTCCCACGTTTTGAGTGAAGATCCAAGACGGAAGCCGTTTACACCGCTTGCTGCTCGTCTCGACCATGGCTGACCCCACGTCTCGAACGACAATCAAGCCGACCGTTGCTATCGACTGCTGCTCATCTCACTCGTGGCTAAATCCCACGTTTTGAGTGAAGATTCAAGATGGAAGCGGTTTTCACCGCTTGCTGCTCGTCTCGACCGTGGCTGACCCCACGTCTCGAACGACAATCAAGCCGACCGTTGCTATCGACTGCTGCTCATCTCACTCGTGGCTAAATCCCACGTTTTGAGTGACGATCCAAGACGGAAGCCGTTTGCACCACTTCCTGCTGTCTCGATCGTGGCTGACCCCACGTGTCGAGCAAAAATCAACACATCAGTTGCTTTCCACATTGCTGCTTGTCTCATTCGTAGCTAGAACCCACGCTTTGAGTGAAGAGTCAAGTTGGAAACCTTCTGCATTTCCTAATACTTGTCTCCTCCATGCCTGATCCTGCGTCTCAAGTGAAATTCAAGTCACCAGTTGCTGTCCAAACTGTACATAAGGAAGGAAGGAGGAACCAAATCCAGGCTGCTCCACAACCTGACTCCCGAGATCCTCATCCTCTGTATCGTGAGCAACAGGAAACAGGAAACAGGAATGTGATCGCAGACTCACTGTCTCGCCGGTCAC
>JAHWFP010030465.1:9594-21947 GCA_023313725.1 Lithobius niger
CTTGCCTGGCCAGCGGAAAACCGTGCTTTTCTGCTGGATCCCGGGCCATGTTGGGATAGCAGGGAATGAGCAAGCTGATTCTGCTGCGAAAGGGGCCCTTTCTGGCTTTCTCGAAAGGGATCTCAGCCTTGTTCCCTCAGATGCCTTTCCAGCTCTTCATCTGAGGTTACGCGATTTTTGGCAGACCCTGTAGGACAGACAGGACGGTAATAAGTTACTAGCTATTAAGGGCACCGTCGAGGAATGGCACTCGCCGTGTCGCCGCAGTCGCCGTGAGGAGGTTGTGTTTGCCCGTTTGCGCATTGGTCACACCCGAATTACTCAATGTTTCCTTTTGCGGGGGGTTGACCCTCCTGAATGTTATTGGTGTCGACGGCCACTTACGGTCCGGCACTTCCTTGTTGATTATCGCCATCTTGATGGTGTTCGTCGTTGTTTCCGTCTTGAATAATATGGGTTTGAATAATATCTCTGTAATGTGTGGTGCAGTGGCAACCCGGACCACTGCACTGTGACTGAAGTTGGCGCTAATGATCAAGCTGTTGACGCGCCATTAAGCCTCATTCCCCCCCAACACATACTTGTTGCGTTTTATTTGTAAGAAAGTACATATTGCAGTGCTATATGATTCAGACAGTGTAATTCTTCTCGGATTGTCCTGGTTCTGGAGGGCCTTAAACTGATTCTGAAGAGCTAGCGCAACTTGATTTCAGATGGCTTAAATGAAAAGCATTTGCTATCGTCCTCGTTTCTTCAGGCCACAACTGGTAGTAGAATTTTCTACTAAAATTGACCACTGTCAGTATTTCTAACAGCGTAGCATGGTGCACATTGGGCTTTCAGACGGATTAATTAAAACGTGCCCAGCCAAGCTAGGCCATGCCATTCCATGCCAGCGAAATATTCAGAAATGTTGTGGCATGGTACACCATGGCACGCAAACATTATTCCACGTAAAATGCTTGAACGTGGTGTGGCATGGCACAGCATGCAAACATTTTTCTGTGTTAAATAAATATAAAATTTGGATTGTTTCCGATTAGTTGTCAACAAAAACTGATTCTTTAAGACTGTATTTACCTTGTCCTCTCCACGAAATGAGAGAGAAACAGACCACTTAATATTAACTTTGCAATTTAAAGCTTCCGCTCCACACACAGTGTAATGAATGTTAAACTGTAGACCACCTGTGTGGAGGTCGTTAATTTGAAATCATTTACTTCATCTCATAAAAAGTTAAATAACACGAAAGAACGAATTTTTTTTTACGAATTTACAGAAAACGCACAAATACACCAGCTAAGTAAAGAGAAATATTTTAATTTCTTTGATTGTAGAATCGTCAAAAAATAGTTTTAAATGTTTTCTTAAATTTTTTCTAAATGCTTTTGCTTGGTCTACACTTTGCGTTTCTGTGTTGCATAAGTTTGTTACAAGTTCAGCCCTAAGTTCTTGCTTTCAGTTAGGTGACTAATATTAACCATGCCTGTCATGAGTTAACCCAAATAAATCTAATGCATGATTTAACTTAATACTAAACATGCAGAAGGAAAGTTACCTGCAGGCTACACCAGAACTATAAAAGTGATATAATTCTGTTTCTATACAATTTACTACGCATTTTGTGACCTTCTCTCCATCTTCACAAGGTGAGTTCCAAGTATTGCGGTAGCGCATCTGAAAAGAACACAGTGTTGGGGTTAATTTAAAACAAACTGCCAATAGTATCAACCGCAATACTGGTATGTAAAATAGTGAATAGAAGTTACTAAATATTATTCCAATATCTTAATAACTAAAACCTTTATTAAAATAAAATGAAGTTGTGGCCCGTTAATCAAATCGTGGCCTTGTTTGACTTTACAACAGTAAAACTGCACAATATTACAAAAAATTGCAAGAATATTTCACCATACATGAAATAAAATACTTTACGAACGTTTCGCCCACTAAATCTGAACGTCATCAGAAAACTATATTGGACAAAAACAAAAGTTGGCTTAAAAATGCGTGAAAAATTTTTAAAAATGCCAAATCAAGTATACACACCCACGTATATTTATTAGCCACACTATTTGTTCCAGTCTAGTGTGCCAAGAATTGAAGATTTTCAACATTTCACTGTTGTTTATTTTTGTATTTCAAGTCAAGCAAGGAAAACCACATAAAAAACTTGAACAATGCATGGCGAGTGAAAGTGCCTGAAACACTGAAACTCTCAGTTTAGCAATATTGTTTTAGGGTGTTGTGCCACGCAAAGAGACTCGTCCAGTCAATGGTATGACCTATTCACATACCAACGTGTGGTTTCTTGTTTGAATACTGAAAGGAGTGGCAGATTAGGGGCAGCATTTCTTGCAAGAGCTATAACTGTGTGAAATGCTGTTGCAACTTATTGGTGCTGATGTAGCATACTGGCATGGTGAGTCCATGAGTGATGAACCAGTATAAAGAGTGTAAGTAGTGCAGAAATCTGTTCTTGCTGCTCCAATCTCCACACCTAGAAAATGTGTGAAACTGATAAAAGGGAATCTTGGTATAAAGTCCGGCACTGTTCATTTGAATAAAACCATTTTTACGAATTTGAGAAAAAAATATCCTTTGATGTAGGCAAACAAAAATTAGTAAACAAAAAACAAATGTAGGAATTGTAGGTCACATCATGCTATGTAGCGACTGCCATTATTATCTCTGCTTTATGTAGATTAGCTGACTCTTTATGTTGATTAAGAGTAAGCTGCGTGACTGTTTTTAAAAAGGTTTTATATGATTATCCTTAAGAAAAGCATCTTTAATTTACGCTCTCTAATGACCTGCAGGTGTAAAAAGTGTCTGGAGGTTTTAGGTGAAAGAGTTTTGACAACTTTGAAATATTTGAAATATTAAACTGAGTGTACGATTTTGTGAGATGAATTAGAGTGTTGCTGGCATTTGCTTAGAATAATTTGTCCATTCTGAAGAAATATAGCAGTTGGTGCTGCTGCAGTACATCATACATGTTGGCCGAGCGTAGCTTATCCTGTAACATACACTGAATTACATAATGTTAGATGATTGCTTGGTTGAGTACTCGTTTCCTATGTAGCCCCAAAAGTATTGCTGATCTCTAATTTGACTTAAGTTAATCAATTATAATCCAAGAAATTACGATTTTTCGAATTTATCGAACTAACACTCGCCATTGTAATTTTGTGATCAGTAATATTTAAGGAATTCTGACGAAGCATATACTGTGCTGCTGGTAATCAAGTTAACTTTTTTAAAAACCGTCAAAACAAATCATTATTGCTTTCTTATAAGCTAACAATCTTTTTGCTGTAGCTGAACGAAATATCGCATTTTAACCATAAGAGGAAGGCAGACAATTGGAAAAAAGAAAACGATTCGTTTATGATTAAAATTCGTTTCATGTGCATGGAGGAAGTCACCCAAAATGGGAACCGAACAGCGTTTACGCTATCAAAGGGAGTCTCAACTGTTTAACCACAAATCACCACAGCATGATAAAACGGTTTACATAAAATGGAGCACACATCAGACAACGTGTTAATACCGTAACATGAAACAAAAAGATGGCTTTGTATAATGATTTTGAGATACCTGGTTGCTATGAAAACTGAACTCTCAATCCCGTGTTGCAAGAATGAACAGGCCTAAAAGTTATGAAAGCTTTAGGATTATTGATATGCTAACTTCACACCCAAGTAAACACCGTCAAACCTACAATTTCGATAATTCCAACTTAAAAAAAAGAGAGTTCTTAGTTGTAGTATGTGCCAGAGGTGTGCGCTTCAACATTGTCATAGGCAGTGGCTTAGGAACCTACGGCTCTTTTGAATCATATGTTACTAGATGATTGTTTGTCTTGGAATTTAATGCTTTATCATTCATAATTTAAATCTAGGAAATACATTTTCAATAAATATGAACAATGTACGTATTATTGGCGGTCGTACGCTCTTTGCCAGCTTACCCACAACGACTATTATGTGGCATTTTACTTTTAGATTGAGGCGAGGGTGGTAAGAGACTGCAAATAACGAAACTGAAACTAAATGTGGAGGCAAACGAAAGCTTCCTAAAATTTATATGAAACGAAGCCTATCTACAATAAAAAAAATTTGAAAATGTTAATATTCTAAAATGTAAAAAAGGTGAGCATAGAGGTTCACAGCAAAAGGCAAAATTCCCAAATGTAGACGAGGAAATTTCACACCCACAATTTCAAGGAACATTAGCAAATATTATAAGCTTTTTAAAATGAGAGTAAACATAAATTTAAAGTAATTGCTATCCACTTTGCCTACAATATGCCTAAATCCGGTTTCATAGTCTATTGCGTGCAGGGTTTCCACAACGCAGAAATGTTTACCATCTCAGTTGGCTGACTTTCCCTTTATTTGCCCAAAATTCTTTCTGCCTCGTAAAATTTCTGTTGCAGCAAAAAATGATGCCAGTCATTTCATACAGTGCCACCCAAAACTATCAAACCGAACGGCCATACTTACTCTACTGGAGACAATTTCACTCGTGGCGGTTGCTGTTTGTTTCTAAATTAGCAACCTTCCATATTACCGTCAAAATCGGCAAACTAATTGATAAAGCAAAATAACAAAGAATGGAACTTGTACGCATCTCGTTGTTCTGCTACATGATAGTTCTGCACATGCGAGGCAACAGTCTTTTAGTGAACTCTACTTTTGCCTACACATACTTTCGGAATAAAGACGCAAAGCCAAAGGCTCAACAAGAGTTCAATAAATGCCAGAGGCAAACCTATTTACGTTGCCTTTTGGATTTATGTGTCAGAAAGCCTGAGCGTGGAATAGAGCCCTGGACCTTTGAAATCAAAACCTTTGTTCCATTCGTTTCACTTGTAGTGTGGCAGGGCAAATTTTTTCCCTCCAGTGGCGATTGAAAAGTGTATGTTTAGTATCTGTACACGTGTTAAATACTGCCTGTGGACATTTCCTTTTGGCCGTGTCAGTATGGTTCAGCGGTAGGACCTCGGCCTTTGGTTTCAAAGGTTCTGGGTTTGATTCCCCGCTCAGGCAGTCTACTATACAAGTTCAAAAGGCCACGTAAATAGGTTTGTGTCTGTATTTATTTAACTCTTGTTAGCCTTTGCTTTCCGTTTTTAATCCTCATTTTCATGTTTAAGTGTTCCACTCGTTTCACTTGGAGTGTGGCGCGGCAAATAAGCGTCCCTCCAGTGGCGATTGGAAAGAGTACGTTTATATGTATATATGCACGTGTTAAATGATGCCTATGGACGTTTCCTTTTTGCCGTTTCAGTATGGATCAGTGGTAGGACCTCGGCCTTTGGTTTCAAAAGTCCTGGATTCGAGTCACCGCTCAGGCAGTCTGGCATATAAGTCCAAAAGGCTACGTAAATAGGTTTGCATTTGTATTTATTTTACTTTGGAATGCTCCGATGAGGTTTTTCATGGTTGCTACTGTGTAGAAAGTGGGGGGGGGGGGGGCAATGATGCTTATTGGCGCGTCGACAGCTTGGTCATTAGCGCCAACCTCTGGTGTAGAAAGTACCAGAATTTCTGCAGAAGGACGAATTTGGCTTGATGGTTTGGGAAGGCACTGATACGCAGCACCGAAACCAAAGCAAAATGTAAAAACTTAGTGGAGCAGAGAAATTTCCTTAGAATTTCCCTCTTATATTTTCCCCTCCGAATTGGTAAATTACCACTTAAAATAAGAATTATTCCCTCTTTGACAACCCTGATTGTGTAATGAAATGAACACTGTCCATGGAACTCACAAAGCTGGAGAGGTGCCACTGTGGTTGCAACAAAGTGGATCATGGCCTGTGGGATGGAATAGAAATCTGAGTGTTTGCTCTGAAATGGCCAATTCTTTTGTTAGTACAGCATCAAATCATCTGTGGAACAGTGTCAATGATGGGTGGTTGTCAGAGTTGTTGGTTGGTTTCAGTTCTTCACTGAATTTTTCTGGGTCAGTTTTACGGTTCGTTGCTGAATTCTGGCGTGCAATTTTAGTGTGCAGTCACTGTAGTAGGAAGAGAAGGATTATTGTTAGCAGGTCAAAATATTGCTCGTTGGTGTGCAGGGGTTGAAAAAGGTAGTTTCAAATTTTAACTGGTGTCATTTGAAGAATATCGACTATCTTAGGAGCTTTAAATCGATTATGTGTAGCTAAACAGGAATGCTGATATAAGTTTTGAGGTAAGCTTTTCACGTGTGTCATTACAGAATTGACAGAAACAGAGTTGGTTGAATTATGAATGGCTGATGATGTCAGCCAACATCATTTTGGGGAATACATCATTTGTATGTGGACTACATCATATGTACGTGGAATACATCTTTTTCCAGCATACTTGATTAAGAGCTATTTTTGTAGACGGAATATACCCCTTCAGCATGCCTTGATGAATATGTGTTTTTGTTGGTGGAATATTCCCTTACAACATGTCTGGATCAACATGTGTTCTTACAGGTATAATAGATCCAATTTCAGTTAGCCTTGATCAGGACCTGTGTTTTGCAGTTAGAATATATCTCCTTCCAGCACATCTTGATCAATATCTATTTTGGTAGGTTGAATATATACTTATCTTGCATGCCCTGCCAAGTTTCAGTTGTTGGTGCGTACTGAATACAGACTCTTTAGCTACCCCAATCCAATGCTTTATGATGGAATGAATTATTCCCATGATGGTATTCCTGGTATTGAAACAATTTCTCAAACTCACGCAGATGTGTTTAGTTTGTACGCAAAGCTGGCTTAGCTAGTTACCACAATACTGTCCTAAAATGTGGCCTGGTGCTATCCCTGCGTAGAACCTTGCAGTTTGCAAAGTGAATGGATATATGATGAAAAACTGTTAGAAAGCCATTAGTTGTAAGAGGTTTGCAGGTTTTGTTGCGTGACCATGTGTTTGTCATCCTTATCTTTTCTTTCTTTAAAATACATCAGCTATTTTCTAAATGCTATTTCCTTAACGTGTGAGCACAATTTTTTTCATTATTTGAATTCCATTTAATAACAAAATGGCTTTATGACCATTGATGTGATGAGGATTTGGAAGGCGGTGACCCACTAACACCAGTTCTAGCATAAACGAAAGTTTTACAGAAACTATCCGTTCATTGTCTAGTCAATTTACATTTGAAAATCTGATCGGCGGTCGGAGAGACCCCCACTTTAGTTCACAAGTTCCACACCTTAAACATCCACATGCCAAATAAACTTTATCTACACTATAATCGAAATAGAGGGTTAACAACCTTAATAAAGGGTCACCTCGATAGTTTAACAATACTCAGCTTAGACAATAATAAGTCTATAGAGAAAAAGCCGTGAATGATTTAGAACATCAATTTAAGACCGGTTTTCAGTATTTTCTGAACGTGATTGGGTCACGACCAACCTTGCACAAGCTGTCACTATAGGTAACATTACACTTGTCGAATTGCCACATGTAAAGCTATGTTACACAGCCTCAATCTGATTAACGACCTTTAGTAAGGAGAGAAACCATACTGGATTAGCATATTGAAAAAGGCTCCCACTTTTTTTTACGTTTTCTGATGTGAAGTTTCCATCCCCAGAGTTATTTGTGTCTAAGCAGCTGCAATGAATTTCCGCATTGTAGGGTTGGCTTTTGATTACTTTTGGAAGTAGTAGGTAAACAAAGTTTGGGGCAAAGTGTTACAATCAATTGTGGAATTCGTTGTGTAGGCTCATGCATCAATTTGATTGGTGGATGTGGAATAAGGATACCACTTACATCGAAAGTATATTCAGTGCAAAGACAGATAGAATGTTTTCTGTGTTGTAGTGATGGTGTATTTCAGAATTGTTAGTCATTGTATTGTAATTGTACCTGTTTTTTCTATTCAGTTTCTACGCTCTGCTGAGTTGAAAGCTGAGCTGTACCATTCTTCGGTGGTACAAACTAGGAATTCCTTACGCAGTTGGAAGTTGAAAAAGGATTATCAGGGTGCCTCCAAAAAACAAGCAGATCAAAAGTCTTGCCTGGAGGGTCATCACAGAAAATCTCTGTGTATAGCCAGCTCTTCCATTTAAGATGAGGTAGATGGTACACCACTGCAGTGTATCATGCTTTATCAGACTGCCTAAACCTTTGGTCAAAGTCTACATGATGTCAACAAAGGTCTTCAAGTAAATGTGTTCCCCTTTCAGTTCCGAATAGATGAGGCTTCAAAGGGTTGTAGGTTTTAAATGTGATTGATAAGGTGCAAACTGTATTCATACTGATACTTGTTCATTTTAAAGTTCAGTCTTCATGGTATGCTGGTCATATTTTCCAGCAGTCTTACCTTGTGTTTATTTGTGATATTTTTGCTAACCTCTTGTCCCCAAAGATTGGAAAATCATGTTTTGAAGGGATTCGTTTATTGTTGAAGTAAACGTTCTTTGACGGCAAAATGAGGTTGGATACAATGTGGAATGAATTCTCTTTCGTTAAGAATACATTCACAAACATTTGGCAGTCATAGGGAATAGCATGCAGGATGGTGGCCTATGATACGACCTGGCGTTATGGGATTCTCCGTAGTCTCTATGACTGTGGCTTGAGGGGACAGATGCCACTGTTGCTTTCCGCTTACCTCTCGGGCCGTTCTTTTCGCGTTCGTGTCGGGGCGACTCTTTCCCGCCCGTTTGTCTTGGGGAATGGTGTGCCTCAAGGAGGTGTTCTTAGTGTCATCTTGTTTGCTATAGGGATCAACCCCATTGCTCAGCAAGCTGCTGTTCCCCAGTCATTGTTTGTCGATGACTTCGGCCTGCGCTTTCGGGCTGCTCGCTTGCAGACCTGCGAGCGGCAGCTACAGCTGGCGATTAACAAAGTCCAAACCTGTGCGGTCAGTAATGGTTTCCAGTTTTCTCTGGACAAGACTGTGTGCGTCCACTTTTGTCGCCAACGAACACTGCACCCAGATCCTTCCCTGTACTTGGGACAGGCACAAATTCCTGTTGTCCCACAGGCACGTTTCCTGGGTCTGGTGTTCGATTCCAGGTTATCTTGGCTTCCACACTTGCGTCAGTTTAAAGACAAGGCTTTGCGGGCGCTTAACATCTTGCGGGTCCTGTCGGGTACTTAATGGGGTGGCGATCGCACTGCCATGTTGCGCCTCTTCCGAGCCCTTGTCCGCAGCAAACTTGATTATGCGTGTATGGTCTATGATTCGGCTAGTGACTTGACTCTCCAGATGTTGGACACTGTGCATCACAGTGGCCTGTGTGTGGCGACTGGGGCGTTTCGAACTTCTCCAGTGGTCAGCCTCTATGCTGAGGCCTCGGAGCCACCTTTGGCCATTCGTCGGCGACAGCTTGCCATTCAGTATGCTGTGCGTTTGCGTGCTGTGCAATCCAGTCCTGCTTGGTGCATGGTTTTTGGGCCAGACTTGCGAGTCAGTAGATGCAGGGTGGGTAAGGGTGATTGACGCGATAGGCTCCAGCAGTCCTGTCAGGAGATAGCCTTTGAAATGCTATGCGTCTTGAGGCTTGGGAGGACGCCAGTTGCCCCTTGGCTTGTCCCAAGTGGCAGTTTCATTTTCGCTCTGGGGTCCCTCCCGAAGGGTTCCACTCTACCAGCAAGGTACTTACAGGAGTTCCTGCGGCTGAGTTCTCAGTACGCCGGTTATCAGCGCCTGTTTACTGAATATCGAAGTTAGACGTTGGCGTGGTGTGTGCTTGTGTGTGTAAGGGAGTAACGGTTGCCCATTGCCTTCCATCAGGCTATTCTGTGTTTTCTGCAGAGCTTTTGGCTCTTGGTTTGGCGGTGGAATGGATCCTTGACCTTCAGGGCACGCATTTCATTATCTTTCGTGATTCCATGAGTGCCCTGGAGTCCTTGGCGAATTACAATCCTCGGAACCCCTTGACACAACGTGTCCAAGCTTTGCTTTCCCGCTTGCCTGGCCAGCGGAAAACCGTGCTTTTCTGCTGGATCCCGGACCATGTTGGGATAGCAGGGAATGAGCAAGCTGATTCTGCTGCGAAAGGGGCCCTTTTTGGCCCTCTCGGTAGGGATCTCAGCCTTGTTCCCTCAGACGCCTTTCCAACTCTGCGTCTGAGGTTACACGTTTTTTGGCAAACCTTGTGGGATGGTAAAAAATTACGGGCCATTAAAGGCACTGTCAAGGAATGGCACTCGGCGTGTCGCTGCAGTCGCCGTGAGGAGGTTATGTTGGCCCGTTTGCACATTGGTCACACCCGACTTACTCACTGTTTCGTTTTGTGGGGGTTGACCCTCCTGAATGTTATTGGTGTCGACGGCCACTTACGGTCCGGCAGTTACTTGTTGATTGTCGCCATCTTGATGGTGTTCGTCGTCGTTTCCATCTTCCGCATGACATTGCGCGTCAGTAGGGTGATAAGTCTGTCCTCGTGTCCGGTGTTTTTTTTTTAATTTTTGCAGGAGGTACAGATGTATGACAAGATTTAGATTAGGGGTTTGAATAACATCTCTGTAATGTATGGTGCAGTGGCAACCCGGACCACTGCACTGTGACTGAGGTTGGCGCAAATGACCAAGTTGTCGACGCGCCATTGAGCCTCAATCCCCCCCTATGATTAATAAAGAAGTAATAGTTTCCATCTGCGTACCGCATTTTTAAAGAAAATTAGATTTATTACTGGAAAAATGTGGAGGATATAGGAACGGAGAATGAATTGAATGATGAGCCTATTTTGATTTTGCATGCACTAAATGCATATACATAAATCTTCATAATGTAATAATCTGTAAACAGCAATATTGTAATGTTAAACTTTAGAAAATCTTTGAAAGGATACCACAATAAAATGTTGCAGTATAGCTCCTAGATTATGGTCATATTTCTAGAGTACAATTTTTACCACCAGTAAGTGTATTACGAGACTTGGGCGGGCTGGTCTGTTAAGGCATTGGTCTACTAACAAAGCCAGTTCTAGGCAACGATTTAACCAAGAATATCACCTTGGTATCGTCAAAGTGAAATAATATTGACTCACTTCGAGAATTGAATTTTAATTAGAATGTTGCCAACTTTCCCAGGTAGAAAAAATGGTATGAGTGAGGAGAATTCAAATGTTAAAGTTAGTAAAAAAGACGAAGCAAACTTAAAGGTTAATAATATGGCCAAAATAAAAATGTAATTGGTCTTAAGCCAGAAAAGATTTTTAACGTTAAAAGAAACATTAAAGAGAAAGCTGGCCTGGCAATAGTGTTAATTCGGTTACACGAGGTCGCAATGAAGGGTGACAGTCAACCATAAATGTAATTTTTCAAAAAAGTTTCTGCCGCTAGCTTACAATGTTTAGTTTTAACTAGTTTTTTTTATTTGATTGCAAATAACTTTGAAAATAATTGAGAGTACACGGCTATAATTAGAACTTAAGGGTGAAGTTGCTACAACACCTTATACACCAATTCTGTTCATATGAATTAACATTATTAAAAATGGGGAAAAAATTACTGGCCACATAGGGTATATATTGACAACTGGCCATTTTTTAAATGGGCTACCCCAGTGATGATGTCAGAGTAGAAATTACTAGATTATTCAGCATTTGTTGAAAGTAGAGTTAAATATTCAACATAAACCACCACCAAAGACACATGAAGTTTTGCGTTGACTTGGCTGGATGTGATGTCTTTTGTAATACTAACATTGGGATTTTTTTTCACTCTGTGAGTTGGTTGATCGATCTAGATATATTATGATGCTAATACACATTGTTCTATTTCAATAGAACCGATTTCCTCTAGGATATATTTCTGCACCTGATATTGTTCTGGGGTGTGTAGGAAAAATAATAGTGTCCGGACACTAAAATTATATATTTGTTGTGATCGCATTTTGGTTGCTGGAAAAAACCAACAAAACTACTATGTGCTGGTGAATGCACAATGAACTGAACATCATTGTTACACAGTTCCTAAGAGCAAGTTAGCCCATCATCAAGGCTACTACTTCGTAGCAAACCCCTTCCTATGACCAATCAAACTATACACTCTAAAGATGAAACAATAAAACCAAACAAAGTAAACCTTTACAACTTACGAGCTTTTCTGCAGCCTACGGCACATTCGCACTACTGTCAATCTAGATAGCTATCTATTGAATACGCATGTCTGTGTGGATCATCGCTACAGGCATCAGTGTTTGTTGCAGTGTATACATAGGGTTATCGGAAATCCTGGGTGATAATATGGGCAGTTTTCAGACGGGCATCAAATTCTCAAGAAATGGCCCTACAGATATTAGGTTGAATTTTTTTGTTGTATCTGGTATTTCCTGTCTGCCCTGGATAATTTTGGACATGTAAATGTTCTTTCGTACAGATTGATTTTAGTGTAAATTTGG